>VZRQ01018916.1:1072652-1104819 GCA_013397975.1 Machaerirhynchus nigripectus | reverse complement strand
TGGAGACTTGGCTGGGTGAAGCGCGCGGCTGGCGGGGGTTGGAAGGATGTTCAGCCCGGCCGTGTACGCAGAGGTGTTCGGAGAGCTGTGACTGCGAGGCGTGCGAGCTGCCGGGGCCGGGCAGGGCTCCTGCGAGCGCGGGTGGCCGTGGTCGGGAGGCCTGGGTGGGCGACCTGTGGAAAGTTTAGGAATGCAGCCGTTCTGTGCAGAGGCCCGATTCAAATCCCATCGAAGCGTGCGCGGGCAGTGCGCTGAAATCGGTGCGGTTTGGAACAACCTGATGAACACACCCACCGGCAGATCCCGCAGAGTCAGGCTTAATGATTTTATTATTAAGCGTTTTCTGTAATTAATTTTCTCTTGGGATAACCAGGGTGGTAGGATTAAGTTTATGTATCGTTCTATAGAGGATTAGTGTGATAGATGTGCACTGGTTATGGAAAATAAATGTGTATGAAAGTTTAAAGGGCACCCATTTGAATCGATTTCTTTTTTTTTAATCTAGGTAATAATTCTTACTTGTTAAGGGTTCAGGGTTGGATATTTAGTAGTGCTCTGTTACCATTGGGGTCCTTCCTGTATCCATAGATGCGGGGGGGATAAAAAAGGAAACAAATCCAGAACAAACAAGACACAAAGGAAAATAGCAGCAGAAGTGCAAGTTATCCCCATATTGCTTCAAAGCAATTTTGTTACAGCACTGAGAATCAGTCTGACACAGTTGGGTCATCGGATCCTGTCTGTAGCTCTTCACTGAGTCTGTCAAATGCCATGTGTTGTGGTTGGGGTGTCTGGGTCAGACCATCCATGGTACTGAGGTGTGACAGGCTGGAACAGTTTTGTTGCTACAGAACCAGTGCTTGACACTTGAGTAGTAGCCTTAGGATGAAGAGCACCATAATGGGTTTCTTGGTCCCGTCATTCTCCCCTTTGTACTGAAAGTCTTAAGTGGTAGAGGAGGCTTAGAGGAACTTCCTGTGTGTTCCTAATAGAAAAAAAGAGTGAAATTCTCAAGTGGAGCACACTAATCTGAAATATAATTGGATTATATAGGTATAATCTTCATAAAATGTGGGAGTGAACTGTTCTTTTTGTCAACCCTCAGCATGCTTTCAAGTAGTCTAACTGTTAGAGGTTCCTGGTACTTCATATGTGTACATACAAAAATACTGTGCTTGCATGTATTTACTTACTTGAATAGTAAACCTACATCAAAGATGAGATGAGTGGAGTAATGCCTATTAGGCTACTTTTAGTGTACATAATAAACTGTCAAGTTACCTTTGGTAACCAGGTGCACATATTTACCCTGTTCAGAGGAGTAATTTACCTCATTACCTTAACTGTCTTTACCTGCTCGGTTTCTGCTTTCTCTGTTTATACTTTTGAGTACTATAAACTAAGAAGGCTTAAAATTTAACATTGTAAATAAATTATCTGTCTATTTCTTTAGAGACTGTTAGTGTGGGAATTCTCAAAGCTTAATATGAGGGTTCTTCCAAGTAATTTTAAAGTAACAGAATAAACTTCTCTGCCCTTGGCAGTGTGTTTCTGAGTGCTTTTAAGCCTGAAGTGACTGAACTGCAGAGGTGCTTCCCAAAAGTAGGTCTGACTTTGTGGCCCTGAGTGTGTGGGAAGGGCAGGTGGGTTTTCCAAGTGGGTTGTGTTTCTCTTAATGAGAGAAGCAGGCATGAAATGAATACACAGGTCCAACTGCAAAACACTGGGAGGGTAATAGGACTGGCGCTATCTGGTTGTGATTTGTCAGCTGGAATTCCTTCCAAATGGAGAATCAGCAGCATTTGTCTCCCAGACCTGGGCGTCTGAACTGGGGACTGGGAGCAAAGTATATTGAAGTGGTGTTCACTCGGGATAGATGGCATAAATTGTTGCAGTGACCAATACTCTTTATAATAAGAGATAAGAGACATCCTGAAGAGCTTCAGAATTTAATTTGACTTGAAAGCAAAGTGATCTGGGTGCTGGTTTTGCAGTGTATGCTATCTGGATAATGCAATTAAAAAGCATCACACAGTGTTCTGGTGTGTATTCACATGTACACTTGATGTCTGTGCCCTTGAGTGGAATGGCGTTTTAAAGCTAGAGGTTTCAGGGGCTTGGGACTTTGTCACTTCTATGGACTGCCTGTGATACATGGACGAAAGCATTGTAGAGTCAGCGATGGAGTTAGTACTGTTAAAAGGGGCCTGAGAATTTGGTCCACTAGTCAAGATCAGCAAAGTACTGGTGCTATTAGGTCTTACAGCCATATTCTCTGCTCCAGAAAGAAGTCCAGTGGCTGTACCACTGGTAGTCTGGTTTTGACCCTCACTTTTAATCACGGGGATAGAGAGGAAGAAGTACTTTATGAAGATAAATATTACTTCTCCAGTTTCTGAAGTTGTGGCAAGAGAGAAGATATATGACAAGAAAGAGAGACTGATGGTGACAGGGAAGATACAAAAATTGTATCTTTATGTTGCTGTAGCTGTGTAGATGTCCAAGAGGAGGCCAGTGGAGAACATTTTTGTTTCTCTTTTTCCCCTGCTATGCTAACAAGCTGGAAGAGGCATGAGTGTGCTGTGTGTGGCTGGTGGGTAATGGCAGAATAGCCAGAGAGTCTTGGAGAGCCTGTAAAGCCTTGGTGAGAAGTGCTGTGTTTTCTTACTGTGTCAGAACTAGTTCATTAATCTCTATATGGAAACGAATAACACCAAGGTGCTGATTATGCAGACTCATTTTGCACGTGAAACTCTTTTTGTGCAGCCCGTATTTGCTTTGGCTGCATTTGGATTTTCAGCCATTTGAAATGAGATGAAAAAGTATAAATAGTGTAATTACTAGTACTTTGTCTTGAAGCCTGGGTTAATTTGAAGTCCTGTTTAATTCATCTTTTGTAAGGACCCTAGTTCAGCTATCACAAGCAGCCACGTTAGTACCATGCTGGGGTTAAAGCAGTCTGTGGAAACCGCTGGGTTTGATGATATGGAAAGGAGGTTTTGAAGCAGGGTCCATCAGCAGTCTCTGAAGCTCACTCATTCAGGTACTTAGAAGAAAACCCTATTGCAAGTAGCAGAGCTATGCTAATTTGCCTGTAAACCATTAGAGTGCTGTGACTGAGAATGTGGGCTAGTAGTGAACATGGGCTTGTGATAACATGCCAGCATGTTGCAGTGTTTTCTCTACTGTTGCGAATAGTAAAGGGGTTAGTACTTTCTTCTGTTTAGCCCAGTTGAGCTGCCAGTTTATCTCCAGCCCAGTTTCCATCCCCAGGCTTAGAGTATGGACACAAGACATTCCTAATCCAGCTGACTATGGGTGCTGCACCTGTTCCTCACCCATGGAGCTACCTATTCCAGATACTGGCTTGTTTGTGAGCACCTCTTGGTAGTTCAGAAGGATGAATTGTGCACAAGCGGATTTGTTTCTGCAAATACTTAGCTCCCAAAATGATGGAAAATGATCAGATGAGTCTGAAAACTAAAGGCCCAGAGGGCTGTGTGGTGACAGTAGAGGAATACAAAAACCCAAGCAGTGTAAGCAAGACTTTAACTTCAGACTTACACTTTAACGCTTTAACATTGGGCTCAGTTCTACCCACCTTGTGAAAGGTACAAAGTAAGGAGCATGAACAAGTCTGTGCCAGAGGTTTCAGAGTGGGGATGGCAGACATTGATAGGAGTTCATGAAAAGTTATGCTTTTTGTGGTTTGTTACATTTTGGGTTGATTTTTTCACCCTTTTTTTTTTGTTTTTAAAGATAAAGACATCTCTGTGATATATGGGATGCAGAAGAATCTTTAGAGCTTGTGTGGAAGAAATCAGTTGCCTGGTACTTATGTGTGTTGTTGCGCTGCATTGAATTCACTCTCTGCTCTTTTGCTCCTTTCTCTGCATTCTTTCTAAAGCCAGGTGTGAATTCATTGCTGTCCTTTAAATCAGACTTCCAGCTTTGCTGTTTGAATGGACTATAGGCTCATTGTGGACAAAAAAAGTGGGTTTTCGTGCTTGATTAGCAAAGTGTTATTTGATTCAGCTTTCATATATGTGTGCAAATGTATTCTAAGAGGCAATTTGCAAAATACAAATTTCAAATACCAGATTTGCTTAGTGGAGGAGAGACCTTGTAAGACACATTAGGAACTTAAGAGGAAAATTAGATGTTCCCTTTCAGACTAATAATGATAACTTTATTTTTATAAATACTGCGAATTTTTAGAACACCAGAACTCATGTCCTGAACTTGGGGCCTGTTAGGCTAGGACTGTGTACAAACTCAGAACAAGCATGGTCCTGCTTTGCCCACTTCTGCAGAGAGTAACACGAGATATGAATGGACGCTGATGGACTGTGAGGAACAACTAAAGGGTGAGATGAGAGAGGCAGATAAACTCCAGCAGCTTAGCCATATTTTTGTAAGTAGATAAAGTTAATTAATTTTTAAAATTTCAAATATCATTCAGTTTCTTGTTGTTCTTGAGTGAAAACCAGCCTAGTGAAGTTGGTGTGGAAAATTCCTGACTAGACGTGGGATTTTTTTTTTTAAGAAAAATTTTAAAAGTTTATACATAATATGGATTACTGGAGGCAGAGCTGGGGGTGGTGAGAAAGTAAGATAGTATTTTTTTCTTCACTCTCCCCTAATGAAGAATGAATTGGGCTAATTTGCTGAGGATTTTTTCATGTAATTTTGTTGTTGTTGTTTGGATGCAGACCAAACATAACCACTTTGCCTCTAAAAGGAATTGTATCAGAAAACTGTGAGTACGTAAGAATAAAGGTGAGGCCACTAACAGTTCTGATCTTTATTTGCTATATTCTTTTCATAGTCTAGAATGAGGTCAGTTGAGAATGATCAGTTGACAGCCTTCAGGTAATTCAGTACATACCAGTGGGTAGGGATGTGTTGCTTGGTCTTTCACGGAATGTTTGATTTGGGAAGGGATCCTTGGAAATCATCTGGTCCAAGCCCCCAGCTCAGGCAGGATCATGTAGAGCTGACTGCCCAGGACCATGTCCAAATGGGTTTTGAATATCTTCAAGGAGGGAGTCTCCACAGCCTCTTTGGGCAACCTGTGCTTGTGCTGGGTCACTCTCACAATAAAGAAGTGTTTCCTGATGTTCAGAGGGAACCTCCGGTGTTTCAGTGTGTGACCATCGCCTCTCATCTTGGCACTGGGCACCACTGAGAGGAGCCTGGCGCTGTGTTCCCTCCATTCAGGTATTTATAGACTTTTTAAGATTCCCCTAAGCCCTCTCTTCTCCTGGCTGAACAGTCCCATCTCTCCACATAGGAGAGATAATCCAGTCTCTTAATCACAGAATCATAGAACAGTTTGGAATGGAAAGCACCTTAAAGATCATTTAGTTCCAAGCCTCTTGCATGGGCAGGGATGTCACTCACTGACTAAACCAGGTTGCTCAGAGATCCACCCAACCTGGCCTTGAACACTTCAGGGCTGGGGCATCCACCACTTCTCTGGGCACCTGTTCCAGTGCTTCATCACCCTCTGAGTAAAGAATTTCTTCCTAACAGCTACTCTAAACATGCCCTCTTTTCATTTTCAAACCATCACTCTTCATCCTGTCACTGTCTGCCCATATAAAAAGTCCCTCTCCCTCCTTTTTATAACTCCCCTTGAGGTACTGGAAGGCTGTAATGAGGTTTCTCCAAAGCCTTCTCTTCTCCATGTTGAAGTCATTCTGGTGGTCTCTGGTGTGTCTGTGTCTTTCCTATATTTGCGATCCCGGAACTGAACCTGTCATTCCAGGTGTGGCCTCTCCAGTGCCTTAGTAGAGGGGGCAGGATCACCTCCCTCCACCTGCTGTCAATACTTTGTCTAAAGCAGCCCAGGATATGGTTCAGCTTTTTGCCACAAGGGCTCATTGTTGACTCATGTTCAACTTGGTGTCCACCGGGAACCCAGGGCCTTTTCTAGGAAGCTGTTTTCTGACTGAGTGGCCTCCAGCCCAGATTAGTGCCTGGGGTTGTTCCTCCCAGGTCCAGGACTTCACATGTCCCCTGGTAGGATTTCTTGAGGTTCCTGATGGGTCATTTCTCTAACCTGTCACAGTTTCTCTGGGTGGCAGCATGACTGTTGGGTGTATCACTCACTCCTCTGTGTATTGTAATCCCTTCCCGGGGATCAAGGTGAGGCTGACCAGCCAGCCTGTAGTTCCCTGGGTCTTCCTTGGAGATAGAAGAGACATTTTTTTCATCTGAAAAAACTTAAGTATTGAGAAAGTGCTTTTCATGGGCTGGTAATTAACATTTGTAATGTGTCCTGTGACAAGTGCAGATGTACAGACCATCTGTGCCTTTCTTGATCCTGTGCCTCTTCCAAGCTTTCTTCAGACCTAAGGTTACAGAGACGTCTTAAGAGTCCTGTAAATCAGCTTTGAACCCTCGAGTCCTACTCTGTTTTCCCAGCTGGTAGATTAGAAATTCCAGCGTTACAAGAGCACCAGAGAGCTCTTACTAGACTGTGGGATAAGTCGGTGCCTCAAAGATGAGAGCTTGGCTGCTTGGCCAGCCAGACGCATGCTGGTCCTTGCTGGTGTCTGCTCTCTGCTCTGTAAATAGTGCTGTGAATTGAGCAAGGTTGCTTTTTTTTTTTTTCCGTCAGAATCAGAGTCCCCATTGGCTTTATAATACTTTCAAGTGATTTATTGAATTGCTGATTTCTAAAAATAGCAGCTTGACTAATACTGCAGCTTAAAGCCAGCTCAAATTCTGCAGAAGGACAGTAGGTTAAAAGAGAAACTCTTAAGTGTTTTTGTTTATTTACAAAAATTGAACAGGAAATATAAGGTGAATGAAAAGAATGTTCATTAGTTCCTCTGGGAATCAGCTTTAATTTCATGAACTTGTGTTCATGTTTTTCACTGTAGCATGTTGCCGAGCAGTGCGTGTAGAAATTTAATGTTGCTGCTGCTGAACAGTCTGTGATGGGATCACTTTCGCTGCTCTGGCACCTTGCCAAACTTTCCAATCTCAAATTATTATTGCAGTGACATTTGTCTTATTGTATTAAAAAGTACATGTGTGGGTGGTATTTGTTGTTTGACAACAAAACTAATGAAGACAGGAAACTGAACAACTTCTGTTGCTTGGACTTTGGATAAAGATGCAGATCTTTTTATTTGTGTTTTTGCAAAACACGCAGAGTCTAATTTCCGTAAAATTCTGACCCAGCTGAAGTTGATGGAAAAGTCCTACTAGTTTAAGCAGATTTAGGATTTCAGCCCAATTACTTGAACATGACTGTGAATCTACTAGTATCCTAAAACCTTTTCACAGTGGTCCTAATAATTGCAAAAGGCTGTTATCACTGAACACAGAATCAGAGGGAAGGTAAAACGCCTCAGTGATCACATACTGAAGTGTGAAATTATACAGCTCAGTGTTTTACCATCTTTAATGTATTTTTTTACATGGTGGATAAAAGATTATTTGAACTTTAGATGGGCAGTGCTGTTAAAACAAGCAGTCAAGATTGGATGCTTACTTAAATTTTGTTTTCTGCTTCAGCAGATAAGGTGGCTGATGCCTACATCATACTGACAGAAAGAAAATTGTACAGTCATCTTCTATAAACTGGACTTTGTTAAGCTGGGTGAGATAAACATTTGAGCCAACCTGATCTTTTATGTATATATGCATATCCCTTTGCAGTGGTGTAAAAAAAACTCTCACTAGATCCAAAATGCTTTATACCTCATATTTCTCAACACTTTTTCTTTCTACAATGCAATGATGACAAATGTGAGTACTTCCAGAGGAAAAAAATCTGATTTTTCTACTTTAAGATACTTTAAAGAGAACACTGTGATGCAGTTCTTGGTGCCTTTAGGTCTAGGTCAGTGGTGATCCATATGGCCATGGAAAGCCACTCTGTATCTGGCTTACAGAGCTATACGGAAAAAGCAGTGAAATGAATAAGGGTGAATTGGTGGTTGCTAAGTATTTACAGTGATATTTTGCTTCAACATGTTTGGCCAGCACTGATTCAGACAATTGTCCTTATTGTCTCAGAGCAGGAGAGAAGTGGTTGGTCTTGCAGGTGTTTCTTTTTCCATGCTGGTAGGTCCGTCTGCTGGAGCAGCAGCATGGATAGCATAGAGTACTTTGTGCCTGGACACTGGATGAAACAGACGGAGTTTGTGGATTTTATATTTCATCAGTTCCAAAAAGGGTAAAGCATTCCCCTCTCTGTCCTTCCATCTTTCTCCAGCTCCCAGTTACTCACAGGCAGCCTTGTGCTTGTGCCAGAAATCACTGTGTGCTTTTGTGGACTGCGGAAACAGTGGAAAACACACGCAGCTGAGTCTGTAGACTCTGTGGTGTCCTTCAGTTATGGTGTATCAAGGAAGGGCTTGCCAGGTATCTTGACAGTGCAGAGGAAAAGATGGGATATCACAGCTAGGACAGGCATACGGAGGAAAGGGAAGGTTAGAAATGGAGCGAGCCTTCATCCTTTAGAAGACAGAAGCCATTTGGCAGTTGGACTGTGCTTAACTTTGGGCTTGATGGTCCTTCAGTTTCTTTGTGAAGGCTCTTCTCCCATGAGATATTACTGCAGCCCTGTAGTGTTTGACAGACAGCTGTTTTCTGGAGCGGCTGAAGAAGAGAAGGTTGCCTTTGGCCTCTGCATGTTTTTACTAGTGTTATTCTATTGCTTCCAGGGGTAATGAGTTGCAGCTCAGTGATACTATTTATTGTATAGTCAGACACAAAAATAAACTCCTGGTTTTTGGCACCTCTCCTAATCTGAACAGGAAAACTGCTACATGTTTTTGTCTCGAGGTGAACCCAGACTTTGGAGAATCTTCTACTGGAGGCAGTGCTTCTTGCTTGTTTACCTCCGCTGAGGGATTGTGCTTTCTACTTCCAGCCTCAAGATCCGTTAGAGGAGATAAAGACTTGTGCTTAGTTCTTATCTTGTAATATCTCCTCCAGGCTTTCAGCATCAGGGATCAGCATTGGCCGTTTCATTCACAGCACCTATTTCATTCAGAAGTTAAAACAAGTGCATACATCTGTGAACTACCTTGGTTTAATTTCACTGAAAGGCCACAATTTAAACAAACAAAGAAGAGCGAAGTCCCAGGATGTAAAGGCAAATGCATTACATTTCCGTACCCTTTTAAGTGATCTAAGATCTGCAGTATCTCGTCTCACCTGGCTGCTTTCAGTCAAACAATAACTTCTGACCTCAGAAATCTCACACCTCTGTATCTTATTTGCAAGAGATCTTGAAAATAAAGCTGGCCTGTTTTTATTTTCACTAAAAATACCCTGCTATATATCTCTATCCGGTCAAGAGGAAGGAGGACTTTCAGATGCAGATGAACCAATCAAGGTTTTTTACTGAGGAGCAGTGAGGCAGCATTTCCAAAACCTTCTGCTAAGTGTGGGGAGTTCCACACTGCCTTTATAGTTTGATTTTTGTGAGCTCTTACTTGCTTGATCCTGAATGAGATTATAGAAGTGCTAGTACTTCTTTGAGCTGCTGCCATCCTTACTGATCCCAGACCACCAGCAGATGAAGAGAGAAACAAGGGGAGTGTCTTGTACATCTTCAGCAGTGGTCTTGAAATATTTAAAAGATATTTTATTTACACATGAAATTCAGGTAGTAAAGCCAATATTGATATATCAGTAAGACAGTCCATACACAAGGCTGTATTAAGCTACATAAGCTGTTGTGTACAACTTTCTAATCTAGACAGAATCAAAATTAGGGGCAGCAAAGACAGTAGATACTTTACCACTGGGTTCCAGGACCCTCTTTGCAACTCTTACAAGTAGGAAAAAAAAAATCACCGTTTCATAGAAAATAGATATTCACAGGCATCCCATCGAAAATACCCTGACATGAGGTTTCAGAACTTCAGCCAGTGCAGTGAGAACACCTGGTTTGATGTCGCTCACTACTTGCAGCTTAGAATTACATCTAGTAATGCAACAGAAATAAGAACAAAAAAAGTTTATTTGAACTTCCCTGCTACCCCACATTAGCATGCTTGGTTTTGTCTCCAATTCCAGGGTTTTTTAAGCTTCCCAGAGGTGACCAGCAGGACCCAAGTGTATCCTCTTCTTTTCTCCTTCTGTGCTCCTTGGCCAGCCCAGGGCACACACTTCCAGACCTGTTCTCTGTGGCCACAGGTTGCCCTGGTGTCATTGGGCATTGCTTCCACTGCTCAGGAGAGGTCAGGGGAACCTGCTGCCTGGCAGGAACCCTTCCTTCCCACTTGCAGGGCCAGGCACATAGGTCCCTGTGAGAAAAAATATTTGATAATTGGTTTAGTTCATTTTAAATTCACTTTTTGTGCAACCAGTCATTGGGAAGGCAATTATGACTGCCCATTCCTGGCCTGCAAGTCCTGCTGAAAGTGTGATGGAGTACCAAGCACTCAGTGGTGAGCATGCTTAGCAAAGATTGAAGTGCAGTAACTGAATTCCTAAACAAAAAATTAACCTGTTTTTTGCAACTGTGATCTTTTTCCTCCTGTTTAAGGCTTTCCAAGTCAGCGTCTGTATTTTTAGATGTTTAGAGGCAGTGTGTTTCTCAGGCGCTTGTTTTATTTAAGAAAAGGAAAACACGGCTGAAATACCTCTGCTGAGATCCTGCCAGCGATGCCAAGCCTGGGGGCCAATGTCCAGCTGGAACCCAGGCAGCCAGGTTTGCATGGCAGTGACTGCAGGTCACACCCTTGTGTGCCCAGCATAGCCAGGACAGAGAGTTACTTCTTTGATATTTAAACATTGCAAGCAAATTTTGAAGATACACACTTTCAGTAATTAGTATTAAAATTTGGTAACTGTTACTGATTGGTGTCTGATAATCTTAGAAGTTATGTCATGTACTTTTCTGGGAGGAACTTACTATGCCTGCATATGGGATGGGAAAGAAAGCTACCATACTTCCACATCTTCATTTGTCTGTTGATGTGGTAGAGAGAAAAAGGCACAAATATCTCTGAATAATTTTTTTTCAGACCTGAAAATGGTGTATGGGAAGGACGATGAATTCCCAGTGTTCTTGCTGTCTCCCCTTGTAGTCTTAAACTTTTCTGTCCAGTTTTAATAACATTTACGCTTCCTGTGCCAGTTAGTGCAGTATTTCACATGTCACAAGTTGGTGGTGGTTTTATTTGGGGTACAACAGCTACTTGGCTGTGTACTGGATTTCAAATGTGGGAGTGGAAGTTTCTGTCATTCATCTGTGTCGATTCTCTATAGCTGAGAAACACATTAAACTGGTGCTGCGATACATGGGTTTTGTAGGTGAGTTAGGCTTAGCCAGGTAAGTGCTGACATACATGTGAGGATGATGGGAGGGTAGAAACTTCTTGCTGACTCCAGTTCTTGCTGCATAACACTGTATTGGGAATCCAGGCAACTTAAAATGCTTCGAGTTGTATTTTAATACATAGAAGAGATATTCTATGGATGGTTTTCTATACTGAAATGAAGATGGGGACTTTGTCCTAGCCTGGTTGAAAATGAATAGTACATTACTATACATCAATGTATACTATATATTGTAAAGAACACTCACAGTGACCTTAAAATGCATTATCTTCTATATTGTTAGAGAACAACAATTTACAAATGCTTAGAGTGATTAGATCGACGTGATTTATGTGTAATGAGCAACTGCTGGTGAAGCGAGTAATTAAATGCAAAGTATACTAGAAAATGTAATAATACATTGAAATTCAGGGCAGATTATTTCCAAGCATCATTATGAGAATCTGTCTTATCTCTTTGTGTTCCAGTATGAATAGAGATATCTGGCAAAATGGAAATTGGATGCATTCTTTCCTTCCAGTGAGGACACTGTTTTAGAATGTCAAAAATTAGAGCTTTTTTACATAAAAAACCCCCTCCGTTACAGGAACCTGAACTGGAAATACTGCATGAAGTAATATGAATGAACCAAAATCTTCGTCCTTCCAGGGATTTAATGAAAATATTTTTTCCTTGCATGTAATTTTGGTAGCAGGTTTGGTGTTTCTCATTTTTGCTTGTTGTGTTTTTCTGTGAACTTTATTCCTGATGTGCTTCTTGTTGAGAAAAGTGGCTTATCCCAGTCCCTAGAGCATCACCTGGCTGTTCAGGCTGGCCTGAAAAGGGCCTTGCAGTTATTGAGCTCTTGTTTTGGCTGAACATTTTAAAAATGTATGTCATGTTACATATACACATTTCATTATTGTTTCCCGTTAACACGCTAGGCTGAAATATATTGATTCCTTCTTTTGCTTCCCCTTGAGCTGCCTGTTTGTTCTGTAATTGATCAAAAATGTTGCTAAAGCCTTGTTTAATTTTAAAAAAATCCCATGACTTTTGTTTTCTTACCAGTTGGGAATTTTATCGGTGGTCCCAAACACTTAGGATGATTACATCTATTTCAGAAAACAGAAAGTGATGGTCACAAAGCCAGAATGAAAAAACTGTTTATAAAAGGCAGCAGAGTTATACAGCAGGCTGGCTGGTGCTAAACCATCTCATAGCTAATCTGTCTAATCTGGTGGTTTTTTAATTGGTGTTTAATCTAAAGAGTTTTTTGATGGAATTAGATCAACTGATTACATAGTAAATCCGATGGAAATCAGAAATCCTTATCCAAAACTGTGTCTTCTTTATCAGCCATGTAGTGTTAATATTGTGCATAAGCCTAGGATCCACTATTAAGTTAAAATTATTTATCTATTGACAATGCAAATAGCTGGAATTGGAGCAGTGAGTTGGGTGATTGCTGGTGGGGTGGGGTTTTTTTGATATGTGCTTTTTAATACTGTGTTACACCCCCCCACACACACACCACCATCCCCCACCCTCCCCTCCCCCAGTCTGGAAAACAGCCTACTGTGGCTTATGAGGGATCTTGTTTTTGGAATGACACTGGAGTTGAGTCCAGTTATAGTGGTCTGTAGTTGAAGTAAAGGAAATACAGCTTTATGGGAGGGAGAAAATGAAGTTTGTACAAAACTGGAAACATGACAATGGCTTCAGGATTATTAAGATAAGGTGGGGTTACTCTAAGCTAGTCTCCCAAAACGTATTTCCACTAGCGTGTTTTTTTATAGGGAGCTTTGGATGCAGTCAGCTTTTCTACGGATACTTCCCTCACCCTTTATAACAGTTTTATTGGTTTTTAGAGGTACTTTTATTGCTTTTATTGTAAAATTAGCTTTGTTATCTGTATGAATAAAACATAATGGCACAAAGTAGGCCACAGCTGGAAGATTATTTACTTTACTCTAAGATTCAAAGTGTTCATGGAAGGGACCTGCTCAACTTTCTCAGATGTCTTAGTCCGTCCAGATCCCAGCAGACATTTTGAGGAGAAACAGAAGTTAGCTGGTGTCCCCTCAGAAGGGTTAAGGGAGCCTGCTGGGTCCTCACGGCTGTGCTGCCTGACTGAGCTGCAAGCCTCTCTCTGCCGAGGCTGTGATTGTGGGCCTGTTTCTTGGCGGGCCGTTGCAGTCACACTTGCAGTAAGATCTTCTTCAACTGGTGTAAATTGCTACAGCTTCATGGAAGGTGCTGCATCGAGTCACATGGGGGTGAGAGGCAGTGCTCTGTTGTGCTGGGCAGCTGCCTCTGCAAATCAGCCCCTAAGTTGTTTATAAAACTGTAGCAAAGTAGGCATGGTATGTGGTGTGGCAATTCTTTCAATAGTTTGTTGTATTTCCATCTGCCTGTGTAATCTGTTACAAAGCCTGTTAAAAATTACGTTTCTGTTAAGGTTGCTCCCACCTGAATCCAATTTTTTGTGCAGGTTCTGCACAAAAAAAAAGGGAAATTTGGAAGAACAAGGGTAGGGGTCGGTTTTCACTTTTGAGGATCTATTTCCATACAGTTGGGTCACATAGAGGCAAATAATGCTAATATTCTTGGGAGCTTAATGCTTTCCATTATATAGGAAACACAGGCATCTTAATGCCTGTTAAATGCTAATGAGCTATTTGAAAATAAATAACTTCAGTTTTTAAGCAGCATGGCACCATAAGCAAGGGAAGATAAAGATAAAGTCCAGTCAGGTTGTACTCAAGGGGTGACATCCATAATCCGTGAAATCTAAGTCTCTGTGTTTCCATATAAATGTGGTAGGTCTACTTGTTCTAGTGTTTGCTGATCCTTTGAATAGGCAATTCAGTGCCTGAGTTGTCTTTTTGATAAATAATTTTTTTGCTGTTGAGGGTAAAATGCAGGCTGAAATTTAACTGAAATTGGAGGAGACTGAGGTTTGACTGAAATGTCAGCGTCCTATCAGGATGTGCTCTTGGGCAGAGCAAAAATTGACTGCACATAAGTTAAGGCCTAAACTACTGAAAAATTGCAGCCTGCACATCATTTGTAAGGAATAGTGAAAAACTCTGTTAAATTCCTCAATTCGTGTCAATGTCAAGCATGCTCATTTTGGACAGGACTTAAATTGCAACACATGGTCTTGATGTGGAGTTCAGGACCAGCAATTTGGTTATGACAAAATACCACCACGTTAAAAGTTTCTATAGGCAGGGTAAGATAGGTTTTGTAATGAAAAATTATTAATATACTGCTGAAAATAGTAACTGTGCTAATCATTTAGCTGTCACATGGATTATTAAACTTCGTCATTTAATAATAATGAATCAAGCTTTCAAGTAAAACCCTTAACTTAAAAGTAAAACCCTCAATCTAAACATATACTATTGTCTTGACAACTTCGAAACAGAAATTGAAAGGCTTTCTTGATGAAGTTTTTACTTAGAAACCAAAGCAAGAAATGGTTTTCAGTTTTTGCAGAATGATTACTGAAGCAGTAATGCCTCATCAGACCTCAGCTCTGGCACTGCCCCATGCGTGAGCTCCAGTGAGGATGGCACGGGTAATACCATTGTTTCCAAGCAGCAGAGTATCGGAAGTTTCCCTTGCCTGATAGTGATGGGGGGGAAATTGACAAAGCCAGGTGAAGGTAACTGCAGAGACAAACAAAGCTAATTTTTGAAATATACAGATGGTTTATAGCTCCTGTTTCTGTGACTGAACTTCCTAGTGATGTTGGTTGCCTGAGGCCAGGTTGCAAAGGACTCTGTTGGTAAGGTGAAGGTTGCTAATGGCTTAAGGGTGAAAATACACAATGAATTGCATAGAAAAACAGGCTATTATCAAGTGGCTTGTATGAGTGATAATTGATCAGATGCATGAAAAAGTTTTACCAGCAGTTGATACTGGAGGCAATAAGGTGGCTTATTTGAAGGTACGATGACAGGAAAAGCTGAACCATTAGGGAAACAATGTAATGATGGCAATTGAGAACAGCAAAGGATGGAGAAATGTGAACCATTTGAAGTAAGCTGAAATAAAGTGGTGTTGTAGTCTTACCTTCTGTCTGTCTGTGACACAGGCCTAGACAGGTTGGACTAGATCTTCCACAGAAATTTTGCTGAAACTTTCTGGACTTGAAGGACCATCACAAGCCTCAAGTTAAAAGAATATGAAGGATCTATAAAAAAAATAAAGTTACTGATAAAATGTGACAGAACACTTAACTGTCTGGAAAGATATACTGGAAATTGTCTGTGTTATCTCTGAACTATGAGTGCTGGTGAAGCAGAGCTTGAAATCAAAGGGGTCGTGGTCATTAATCAGTGTGTTTGCCAGGAAGTGAGGAACCTGATCATTCAAGTGACTGTGGTCCTCAGCACTCCTCATATCAATAGCTGCTTGTGTAGGTGGTTGGATTTCCAGCAGAAGACACCGTACACTTCCAGACAGGGCAGGTGTCTCAAGTGGAAATGGCTTCCACAGACATGGATGAATTAAAATAGAAAAATTGCCTGTGGAGTAGGAGAAAGCTACTGGAGAAAGCTCACCAAGGAAAACTCTTGGCTTTCTCTCGTGATCACCTGCTTCTAAGGCAGAAAAGATTCTTTATATACAGTCACTCTCAAGGGAAAGTTTTAGAAGAAGTTAATATTTAGAAGCATCTGTTGAAAACTGAAGGAGAGGAGGAGAGCTAGTCTAAGCGTTGGATTTCGTCTTTGCTTTTCCTGGCCATTGGCTGAAGAATCTGAACTGCTTCTGCAACCTGAGCATTTGCTCTGTGATTTTTGTCTTTCCTCACTTCCATATGTGTGCAGGGGCTGGTTATTAATTGTGGCATATTGACATATAAAATGTGTTTGAACTGGATGTGGGTAAATTTGATATATAAGAATAGATTATCTGGTATCACAGTACAAGTATTCTGCTATTTATGGTCTAGGCTTTATTTTACAGCTGTAGTCTGAGCCTGCAACCTTCTGGCATTTTCCTTAGGTCTGTAAAGAAAACTCAGCAATGTATGGCACAATACATTTGCTGAAACTGAGTAAAATCCTACCATTTCATAAATTGAAGACAAAAATACCTTTTTTTCCTTGGTGCAGTCATGCACTTAGTCCATTAAAAAAAAAAACAATTAAAACCATCCTGATGAAAACTGAGTTCAGTCTGGCCTTGGAGAGTAGGGAATGAGGGAGGCTGCCCCTCTCCCACGCTCCCGGTGCTTTCTACACTAAGGGTTGTAGAGGGTAAGGAGGCAGCTGCTGGTGCTGCCTTGTGCTTGTGCGCATCAGCACCCCTGCCTTGTGCAGCGGGCAGAGCTGCTCCTGCCCTGCACAGAACCGTCCTCTGCGCTGGCTGAGGTTGAAATCCTGGCCAGGGAGGAAGGGACATGTGGTCATGCAAGAGAAGACCATGTGGCAGTGGCGGGGATGGAATTCAAGTCTTATTTGTACCCTTGTTTGGTGTTATATAATTTCTAGGGCTGGATAATGGAACTTGGGTATTTTCAGGCTTTCAGGCTTCTTTGTTACTTTTGTGCATCACTTATAAGTCAGTTTTAATTAAAATTAAAGGCAAGTCGGCATTTCAGTTTCTCAGAGATTCTCAGACACTCAGAAAAAGGCTTACTGTAAATCGAAGAAGTTTTTTTTTAAAAAATCATTAAATCAGAATTCAATTTATGTTGTTTATAGGTCTTCTCCTAATTCTGTGTGATCACATGCTGACTGTTTTGTCTTCCAGGCAGATTTTCTTGGTAATGTGTCATCTGTTTGTATGTGAAGAAGTGTAAAGTGTCTTATTCTTTCTACTGTTTTCATTCATAAAGTAATAACTCTTGTTTTGTTCTTGAAGCAACTGTTAAAAGCCCTTCAGTGGAAGCACTAGAAACAATTAAATCATCAGTCCTAAATATTTATGCCTTAATGGTGTGATACACTTTACAGAACACAGCAAAATTACTTTGGCAAGTATGTCTTTCCTGTGAACTTAAAACTGCTTGCACCATTTTTATAACCACCAAGGTTTGAAATCTATAAACAGAGATCTGTGGAGAGAGGAATACATTTTAATGCATAAATACATACACATTGATTGATTTTTTTTGAATGATGAAAAGGAGAAATAAGTTGGAAGAATTGACATAGGAATTTCAGTTTATTGGTGCTGTTACTGTCTGAGGACAACACAACAGTGGATTATCTCCACTGTAAAGATCAGCAATAATTTACAAATACTTTAAAATCCAGTTTGCCAGCTGTAGAAGGCACCTGGATTTTTCCATGCAAGTGCATGTGGTGTGGAAGTAACCTCTGCTTAAGATGGGAGAAGCTGCTGCCTTGTTGGGCCATATTTTGCTTGGCTGTTTGGGTTGGTTGGAGGGGTTGCCTGACAGATGGGTCTCCCCCGTGAAGCTGGGGAAGCATAGTTGACCAGGGAATGGATTTCACAGGAAAATCTAGGTTCTGTGCTTTGTTTTGCTTTCTGGGAAGATGGAGTGGCTTGGTTCTGATGACTTCTCGGGGTCTTCCTTGCTATCCTGCAGTAGTTTGCTTTAAAAACATCAGCTCATTGTATTCTAGAGAGGTAGTGTATTTGTTAAGACCCCTATTTGCTTGGGAAGTCTTTGCTTATGGGAAGCAGCAGACCTGAAGATCTGGAAAGTGCTGGCAGGCAAAGAGACAACCTGGCTCTCTGCTCCTGGTGTGTCCCTGCTCGTCACTGCTGGACGGGCTCCTCACAGAGATCCTGCTGGCATCACTGGCTCCCCTTTGCCTTCTGGCACATAGCATATAGCCAAATATTTTTCTGCTCCTGGAAAAACTCTCATTTACAAATGCAGCTGTTAAAGTATCCAGTATGTTGCTGTAGGAAGTGCTTTATTTCTTGGTTATGTTTAATCTGGAAAAATTCTGGGTTTTTCTTCCTGGAATTTTAGGAGGAGGGCAGCTAGGATTTCTTTTGCATAGCTATGCAGCACACGTGTGTACATTAAAGATATGTTGTTTATAATCTGGTTTCCAACATTCTAATTCAAATACCTTTTTGATTTAACCTAAAGAGGTTGATAGCTTTATCAAATGGACAAGAATTGCCTATTTTCCTGGATAGTCTTCAGCATTGTTGAGAAATTAATGGCAGTTTCAGAATTTATGAAGGACAAAGAAATGGTACTCACTAATTCAAATAATTAATTAGAAGTAAATGCCTGTGGGTATTGGGTTGTTTCCCATTTTAGGAGAATTAGAGAAAAATTTAATAATTGCTTTCAATTTTTCAGGCAGCCAACATCAAGCGTGAAATGACCTTCCCTGCATTTCAACAGGAGGATGTAAAAAGTGACATCAGTCGAAAACTACCAGACCAACAGTTTCTCCTGTTCACCACAAAGGAGGAAGATTTAAAAACAGCAGAGACCAAAAAACTAAGCAGAGCTCCTGAGTATGAAAAGGAAAACACTCGTTCTGTTTGTCTTCTGGAGCAGAAACGCAAGGTTGTTTCTTCAAATATTGATGTGCCTCCAACAAGGTAAGGAGAGTTGGATTTTTTTGTTGTGTTTTGTTTTAAGCTTTATTCCTTTTTCTCCCCTGCCATTTTTTTAGTGGGATATTAGATACAAATTTGGTAAACAGCACTATGAACTGCTAAGTCTAGTGTTTGTGCCCAGGCAGTCCGAACTCAATCACAACCTTCCTATTTGATACATCTGCTAGGAAATTAAAAACATTAGTAGCAGAAAATGAGACCATCTTCAGAGTAGGACTTCGTATTGCTTTTGCATTGTTTTGCTTTTACAATGTGCTGCAGCTGAGGTACTTGGAGAAGAGGATGTGTCTTCAGAGAAAGAGATTGTTGACTTAGCTTCACCCTGAGAAGTAATCTTCTAAATTAGACACAGAATTATCCTACCTGCTAGCAATTTAATTTTCAAGTTTTTTTACTGTCATACTTGCAGGCACTTTATACTCATTGGGTATTCTGTGTTGCAAGATGACAAATGCTTTTTCTTTTTCTTTTTCTTGTTCATGTTAGCATTAGTCTGTCTTGTAAAGATTTCTGCTTAACCTGCCTGGTAAATTTACTTGCACATAATTCAGTGAAAGGCCTCTCAAATTTATGATGCCACTTAAAAAATTTGTAGACAAAATAGATGTTTCGTTTTTAGGTTTGTTGGCTTTCTGAAAACCAACATAACCAGCAGGTTCTACCACATCATCCAGAACAGGATGATGACTTGTTTTTCTCTGGCTGTCACTGATGTCATTTGCACTGAGTCCATGAGCATTTTTACAGGAGCTTTCCCCTGTATATATGTAGTAAAAAGCTATGTATTAAAACCTTGAAAATATTTGGGTACTTATTTGAGATTTTCACTAGTAATCAACCCTGTAATGTCTGAGTGCCCTTCTCATTCATTCTGTGTGTCTCAGAGGAAATAGGATAACATGAAAATGTAGGTCAGGAGGGACCTCAGGAAGTCACCTAGGCTAACCTTCTGCTCAAACCATATGTTAGCATTTCCATTTAACAACTCAGGCAACTAAGGTACAGGGTTTAAGTGCATTTTTGTGTGACTTCATGCAGATAATCCACTTGAAGTAGTAGTCAAGCTCCCATTTTCTAAGCTACAAGTTCATCCTTCCTTGGAGGGATGGATATGTTTTCCCCAGTGAGCTGGAAAAGAGGGCAAATAAACATCTTTAATGCCTTCTTAAGGGTAATTGTGACACCAGATGTGAGCACAGGATACTTAAGATGATAGGAACTAAGTTCATTTACAAAGGTGTCTTCTAAAGTTGTTCTTTCTTTCTGCATGTATTTTGTTGGGAACATAAAAATTACTGTATTATGTTGTTGTGTGTTTTCAGACATGCAGGTTGAGGTCCTGCATTAGCAGAATTAAAGAATGAAGTATGAAAGAAACCTGGAGTTTATGTTCAATAGCATAATGAACATTTTGGTCATTCTTGCTACATATTTCCAGTCAAGCTCAAGTTTTGCTTTAAAGCTGAGGTAAATTACTGGGCCATTTGTCCGCAGCTGACGGGGAGAACACTTAAACCTTTTCTTGGAGATCTTCGTAAATATTTGCTGTTGTAGTGAAGGGGAGCATGCAGTCTCTCCTCCTCAGCAGCACAGTTTGATCTCTAAGTCACGTTCTCCAAGAAGACTCCATGCATTTAAACTTTCTTGCCTCTTTCAAGGCCCCTTCCAGTCTTCTGTCTAGGACTGTGCTGAGAGCGTTGCATGTTCCCCAGAGGTGAATTCCTCTTCCCTTTGCCTCCAGGCAGGACTTTTTGGGTCAGCTGTCCTCTCTTCTGGTGAGAAAATCCACCCGCCTTCGCAGCTTTGTTATATCCAGTTGTGGAAGGTCATGTTGAATTAACCAGATGTTTGCAATTACGTGGGACAAATAAGGGCTTTAATATGGTCTTAATTTCTTATTGCTACATACACCCTCTTTACAAAAAAAAAAGTAGAAAGTGCTATGAAAGTGAAATTTGCTATTTACTTTGTTTTAAAACCTTAGTGGAACTGAGAAGGTTACCCATTTCACTTCAGATGCCAAAGTGCAAGATAACATTACATTTTGCAGTATCCAGCTAAACCCAAGACAATATATAAGTGATTTTGAGACAGACGTTTATCATAGCTGCAGATTCATTATTAATAGGGGCATATGAGTATGTCCAAAAGAGCTCTGAAAAAGTGTTTGCAAAAGAGCTGTTAAGAGATGGATAAATATACTTCACTTTGACCGCAAAATGAAACAAAGGCCATCCCTTCTTAGCTGTTTTTAAGGATCTCAATGAATAAGAATGGAAATCTTTGTGAGGTACTGTATCTAAAATAACAGTTCAACAAAACACCAGCATAATGTTTCCTTAAGGCATTCAGGGCTTTCATTATTGCTTATAGACTCTGAAATTTTAGAAATGTGAAAGTATCTTAACTGAGTCCTAGTGTTCTGTGTGATTGGTAGTCAGGTGCATGGAAATTACAGTAGATGTAACTGTGGCTGTCTTATGTGCACATGCAGGAGAGTGGGAAACCAGTGGAAAAAGTGACACTTCAGAGTTTTACTTTTCAGTTATATCTGGGGAGAGGGGTTAGATCCACACTAATTAATAGCTCAGCAGTTACACACTTAACTGGAGCCCGGCAGGTGTGGGCTTTTGCTATTGAATTTGGAAGAAGTCTGAACTGGAGTCTCTGCTGTACAAAGGTGTCTTCCTTGTCAAAGTTACGACATGCTCAAAGTGCTTCATAGGGCAGCTCTTTAAAGTGACAGTGTCAGGCTAAGTGCAGACCTAAATGAAGTATTTTATTGCATGCAGATTTTTTTAAGTTTGTTGTTTACATTTTCTGTTCCATCTTGTGAAAATACTACAGACCTTTCTCTCTATGTTATGTCCTGTGGAAGTATCTTTTGGATTAAGACAGGAGGAGATCATGACTTTTTTGTAATGATTTTTATTTTTGGAATGCAAAAAATGAAATTACAGTCAACAGCATTCATTCCCTTTCAGATTTCTTCATTTGGTCATTTTGAATAAAATTTATCTGAGCTAAATACTATTCCTTCTTCTGAAATGCAGATAAGCATAAATGAAACTGTTCAGCTTGAGCAAATGAATTATTTGATATAATGAGGAAACTTGAATTCTTTATTTCTCCTTTAAATACTGAATTATTGTCAGTTTTGATGCGTAAAGGACTGCAGTCTTGGAAAAAGGGGTCTGACTTTGAACTGCAGTTATCTCTGAGAATTGAGATGTTATCTGTAGGAGACAGAAAAATACCCTTTTGGTTGATCTCCAGTTCAAACAGCAGCAATCAAACACAGCCAGATTCATGGATCTGAGTAGTGAAAGGCCATTTTGTAAAAAGAGACTGGTATCTATGAGACTAATCACTTTGTCTGGTGGGCAGAAGCAAGGCCAGATCTGCCAGTATTTCAGGTAGCTACGTCTGTAGAGGTCAAATGTAATCAGAGACTATGTTCCCAGTAGGCAGAGGTGTGGAAGTTAACAGGGCCTTCTTGCTCATTAGTATGTTCATCAGTTACTTACCGTCATGCAGACATAGTTCCAAAGCATGTCAGTAAGAAAGACATGAAAGAGCCTGGACTGCTGATCCAGTGGGTGTAAGGATGTGAGGAGGGACCCAGTGCAAGCCAGGTACACAGGGAATGGTTTCTGCCTCTTGGAAGGATGAGGCTAGAAGGGTGGGTGGTGGAGAGCAGGGGATGAAGCTTCCTTTTTTTGAGTAAAATGTGAGAATAAATGCCTGAAAATGGTGGTGGTGATGTTAAAGGCCCTTTAAGACTCTGAAGTGTTTTGACCAGTGGTAGCTGGAGGTCCTTTCAGGTGTTCCAGAAGGCACTAGGCAGGCATCACTTCTACCCCTCTGATGGGTAGGTGCATTTGAATAAATAAACAGATTTTCTTTTGTTAGTCCTCTGCTAGATGACCTCAAAATATTGTGAAATTTGTGTTATCTTCTTGATACATCGTTTTCCTTTTCCCCAGTCCTCCTCTACTCTGTTGTCTCTGAAGAACAAAAGATACATTTTCTAACTGCCTAACTCTTTCTACATAGTTTGTGCTCCTAAAGGACAATCCACAGCCTATCGTCAGCTGCTTAAACACTTCCTTATAGTCTTAAAATAGTTATTGTGCAATGAACTGTAGTTGCTGTGCTCTTCTGTTTCACTGCTGTTAAGCAGTGACATTTGCCATGATAATAATATATTGGATCTTGCTATCTTCTGATGCTTTTATATTAAAAAAGCTGCTCTGTTACTGTGAAATTAATTTCTATTCTGTACCTATATTTTATCTACTAATTAGTTTATAATTTAATGGAAAAATTTATAAACTAATTGAAATAAAGTAAATTAAGTATCTCTAGGAATTCTCTCCAATGTTGTCTCTTTAAGTCTTTGTAGAATAGCTACAGAAAACTGGAGTAAAATTAATTTCAGCCATGTTTCCTGACCATCATTATAAAGAAATAGTACAGATGGTGATGTATTTTCATCCCTAAATGATTTTCTTGCCTGGTCTCTCCAGGAACATAGCTCTGGGCAGCCTTCTGATTGGGATGTGTTGTTGATCTGTAAGGCCTGCTGGGCATGATTGATTATGCACCATGCATTCCAATGGAAACATTTGCATATTTTCAGAGCCAAAACTCTCCAGGAGCCTGACTCCAAGATCAAAAGCAGTATCTGCTTAACTATGATAACCTCACTGGAAGAACTTCCCAATCTGCTTGTAGAGGGAAGAACCTGACAATCAAGTTGTGCTTTTCTGTCTACTGAGAAGTGTTTATTCAGAGATTGTCTTCTGTGATGATTCTCCATCTGTTTTAGACTTGTCCTCAGCTCTCCTGGGGGAGCTTCTTTCCTGTATCTCTCACAATTTTTGCTGAGGGGATTGATGGGGCAGCTTCAGAGGGCATCAACTATTTGTTGGCTGCTGAGGATTTTCAGTCTAACTGGGTAAAAACAAAAGGCCAAGAAACCAGACTGTGCTTTGGATTTACTGACTGTAGCTCTGCGAGCTTCTGAGCCTTACAAGTTTCCCTGCTAGCCCAATAGCTCTTCATGGAGGTGTGATGTTTTCTCCTGTTTTTTCACAATCCTGGAGGTTGAGATTAATTTTCTGTACATTCGTGCTAGTTAGAAACTTTGATAACAGTTGTTTTTATATAACAAAAACTACTCCCAGAGTCATTCCCATAATTCAGAGCTTCTGCAAAAATTCTGATTGTTGGCAATACCATGCATTTAAAAGCAGCTTCTCCAAATACATGCACCAGCTGATTATTGAAGTAGTAAATTGTTGCTTTGTTTGCTACACTTGTTTAGTTAACTGTGTGCAGCTTGATTGAATTTCACCCAATCAGTCGGTACAGCTTGATTATGTGTAATATTGATGATAAACTGCTTGTCATGGTCTGCTACAAAATGGTGTAGTGCCTTCTAGGATCAAACTGTTAATGGGAAAAAAGTCTTATCCAAAGAGCAATCCGAGAATGGGTCTGTTAGCGTATTTTGAAGTAAAAACCTATATATTTCTTGATGCTGTTTTCTAGTGCTACATTTCCTTTGCATTCTAGAAGGACTGTAGATATCCTTTGAGCTCTGGATACCTCTGCCTGCAGTATGCAAAAGCCATGTAGCAGAAACTTCTTTGAAAATGGTCGATTAAATTGCAAATAAAAACTCTGCAGGTAGTTACTGCAGAGCCAAACCACAACTCCAAAAGTCACCCTGTCCATCTGGAAGGCCATCTTCAGGTTAGTTGCCTGAGTGTGTGTAGTGTTTGTTGCTATGATAGCTGAACCAGCTTCTCATGATGTTGAGACAGATGACAGCATCCTTGACAGCTTGCAAACTGTTGAAAACTCACCTTTCAAGCAGTGAGTTGCATCAAGTCTCATCAAGCATGCATCATGCATCAAGCATGCTGTGGAACAGAGCAGGGCTGTCCCATTTTAAGTGTGGCTGACCACTGGGATGGTTGAGCTTGCTATAAATAAGTTTGTATTTCATAGTTGGTGGTATGGACTCAGGCACGACCATTCAGAAGTCCCCACTGCTAGAGAGCCAGCTGGATAGAATTGTTTGTTGAAAGAGGTGTAGCATTCCCAGCTGTAGAAAAGTTTGCTCTGAAATTGTGCATAATGTATTTTTATTTTTCCTTATTTTGACAAAGTGGACCTTTATGAGTTTCCTGGGTTCTCTCCTTTGTGTTGTGCTGTGTGCAGATTTGACACCTGCAAGATAATTCATACTTGACTGTGTTACTGACATCCCCACAGCCATCATGTTCAGTCTCTTGCAGCTTCTAGAGGAACCAGTTATGTGACCAGTACAATATAGTCTTTAATCACTTTTCCTGGATATGCTGCATGGCCTATCCAGCAGGATTTTGCCAATGTAATTTTCTTGTTAAAGTGCAGATTTTGGATTAGTTAACATTTTTCTTGAGGTATTTTTTCCCAATAATGTTTGAAGCAGAAGGAATATTAATCTCCTGAATAAAGAAACATGCTTTTGCTGTTCTTTACTTGTAGTGTGTTATATTTGATAGTGATTCTCACACAACAGGGCATAATGGTGAGGTTTGAGCCTGGTTTACTGTAATTGGGGCTGTGAGAGCAGGATGTGATTTGAGAGTGATAGACCTAACAAGGATACAGATGAAGCTTACTTCTCATGAAAAAGTGACTCTGTGGGACCTTTTGTAGCATCTGGTCATCACACAGACCTCTTAGTTCATTGTTCCCAGATTTGGATGGTATTAATGTTAGAAGAGGGAACTTTAACACCAGCTGGTGACTTTAGTTGTCTGGATTTTTGGCTAATGTTCGTTTCCATTTTTTTTAACTGTGGAGTTGCTACCCAATGAAAAATAAAATGTGTAAAAATTTGATTGTACAATTAAGTATGGTAAAGCTAAGTTGTTCTACTGCCTGACATTGGAGTCTGTATTATTGTAGCTAATTACTGTTTTCAGACAGAGGCTTTGCTTGTGCATGCGTACATATACACATATAAATGAGTTTCCCATTTCTCTAGGAAATCCTGTATTCAAAGCACTGCTTTGAAGATTTGTCTTCATCTGTCAAAGTATAACTACTTCTCTTAAAAATCTTCTTCCACTGGTAGCCAGTATAAAAGGCTACATAATTTTATCTGTGTGATAGAAGTTGCCAACAGACCATGATCTCATTATGAAGCAAATTTCAATGAATTCCTCAAAAGTGGCACAGAGGAAAAATGTGTCCCTAATCTGCAGTGACCATTAGGCGCTGGTTTGTGAAGAGCTGCATTCAGTCAGCACTGCTGCTCTCTCTGTTAGCCATTGATGTGAATGCATGGCTTGTTCTCAGCTCTTCAGTTCCCTTAAAAAATGGAGTGTAATTTCAAAACACTCTTCAACAGCAGGCAATATTGAATAAGAGTAATTTCTTTGTGGTTTGTGTTAGCTGTGGCACAAAAAAATTCCTCTTGAAATGCCATCTGTGCTGAGAAAAAGAAAAAAGTCAATGGGTACATGGTTTGTAACTTGTGTATCTGTGAAAAACGTGCAAGAATGGGCTAGTGTATATGTGGTTACACAGATTACACACATCATAGCTGTGTTCATAGCTATAATTTTATTTAAATGCTGTAAAATTAAAATATCCTAGTTTCTTCAGTGGTATTTGACGATGTGTCACTGAGGTCAACAAAGTCACAAAGCCTCCCTTTCTGAGAGAAGTCGTATCACTGGCAGTTATTTGTAAAATATTTTTAGAAGTTTTTGTCTTAACTCATTTAGCAGCATATGCAGGAAAATGTTCATTTTACACATTTTTAAAAAAGGAGATAGAAAGTGTTGCTTTTCTTCATTTATAGTAATATGCTTGCATTGTGTATATGGGGAGTTAAAAGTATTTTGTTTGTATCCCTAAGACAACTACACTACAGTGAAACTCCTATGACTCTTATTCATATGGTACGTAAGCCATCTAAGTGGTTTGTATAGAAGAAAGGCTATTTTAAGCTGTCTTTTATTAACAACTATAAGAAATATTTATATGATTATTTATACGCATCGGATACCTGCTTTGCCTGTTACTACTTCAGGTTTTGTGACAGTAAGGGTGTTGTCAAAGAAGGGAGCACTTAATCACTTTAAAATACCAGTATCTAGATTAGGATATGTATGTAAATTAGATTTTTCAAAAGGGCTATTTTTATTTGAAGCAGAGCCCCATCTTCTTGTGGTTTTACTAATCTGCATGGTTTAATATAATCTATACCTCCTCAGTCTCAAATCCCTGATCGTTTTGAGAACTTGGTGGAACAGAAGTGATGCTAGATACACAAGGCCTGCATGAAGCCTCTACAAGTTTCGATCAGCTGTTAGTCTTTCAAAAGAGGTACCATCTGATTTTGTTACTGAAGCAGCACTCAGTAACATGGCATTGCACCACACCTGTACTACATGTGGAAAGCCTCGCTCCATACCTGTATAAACAGCTGCTCTTTGGAAGCTTCCAAAAGTTTAACCTGACCACAGTTTTCTTGAGCCAACAATAAAAAGTAGTTTCTGTTCTTCAAGTATGATAGTCAAGCTCAATACATAAAGAGCTTTGCAGTTTTGCATGGGTCTCTATTTTAAATTCTGCCATAAGAATTCCTGCAGGTGATCTGCTACAGTGACCTTGGCCCATCTGTGCTTAGTACCCAGTGACCAGAACATAGGTAGTAGCATCTTCAGAGGACTGGTGGAAACTGTGCTTAGAATATGAACTTCTGCTACTAGTTGTCCCAGCAGAGAAGGTACATCCCAAAGTACTTTGCTTCTTTGCTATTCCATCAATAGAGTAAAAATGAAATGAGATATTTTGCTAAAAATATTAAACATTCCCAACCAAATGTATGTTTACACTCTGTATAAAACCAATGTTTAGAAACATTTGTTTGTTGTCATTTTGGGATAAAACATTCTCTCTTAGTGGCTGTGTATGTGATAGCCTCCTTGGGAAACTGAGGGAAAAGTATAGAATAAAATTGCCAAAATACAGTAGAAGAGTATTTCCTAATTATACATTATACCAAATTCTTGGTATCTGAGTGTTGTCCTGCATATGGCTGGACAACTGAGCTGTGTTATCCTATGGAAATAGTTGTCCTCTGCAGCATCAACACCAGCGTACTGCGCTGAGGCTGCTGCTCTGTTGACACATGTATTTTTTGATAGTAATGGCAGTATTCCAGATGGTAAATGGAGTCAATAGCCAATTGATGCTTTTAGTAAGTTATTCTTATATTGTAAGTTGTTGTAACAGTTGCTCCTAATTCGATTTGGTTTGTTACCCAAAATTTAATGTCATGGCGGTTTGTTTGAGGAAGAGCAGAGGGTGATATTTCCAAGAGTAGCAGATGTACTGTCATTATCATCAGCTTTACAATGCAGTGTAGAGTGTGTTTAGGTAATGCTTTCCCCAGGAAAACCTCTGTTAAATACTTTGTAGTCTTAATTTTGTATGTGAAGGACATTCTTCATCCCAGCTGTGTTCCCAAGCTTATGCTCCCTGCTGTGTATGTTAATTTGGGTCATCTCTTTTGTTTTCACTGTGTATGTCCAATTGGTTCCTCCCTTGAAGGCAAGCAGTGACATAAGGTGGTAAAAAAAAGGCACTTAGTACTTTCCTATACACACAGTGCCATGTACTGCACTGTCACTTGATGGCTTGGTGTGAGGGGATTCCTCACTTGGCTGCATGAGGAGGGAAAGATGATGAGGAGGGTGTGCTGGACCTATTTTGATATTTCTTTCTAATGAAAAGTGTCTGTGAAGAAAAGGGTTGATGTCACTTCCTTATAAGCCTGTGCTGATGCTTTAGAAATAATATTTTGGCTGCTCTTTCCTATCTTAACTCCTCAGAACTGCATGCTGAAGTCATGGACCTTTGTCAGTGTCCTCTTGGACTAAATTATTTGCTCTCCCCTCTTCTAATAGGCAGGCTATTAGTATGGGGAATGTTTATGTTATCTCTTGGTTCTCAGTGTTGCTTAATTTATTTTATATAATGATCATTGCTTTTATGTGGTTCACTGGGCCCCTGGCTCCAAGATTACAGATGAGTAGTTCTCAAAGTAAGTACATAGTAGCTATTAAATAATATGTTTATGGATGTATATGCACACACACACTATATATGTATATATATATTTAAAACTGAGGGTAAGCATTTGTTTGGTGACATACTTGTGTGCTCATCTCTAGTACCTTGAGAAATGTCTTCCTGATACTTAATCTTTCTCAGTTGATGTTTCTACTTCAAGTACCTACCTAGAGTACTTTTAGATCACAGGAATAATAACAGCAGTAGTGAAGATCAAATCAATGCTGAAAGCCCTTTAAAACATGTCATGTAAAAAGGCTTGTGGTTACACTTACTGTATTTTGTGGTATATATTTTATGATGAAGTTGACAGAAATTCAGGGTATTACAAAGGAAGATACATTACCCTCTTGCTAATCTCTGAAGGAATTATTTGCAGGGGAATGCACCATTTTGTCATTTTATTATGTTCTGATCTGAGTGAGAAACTTGAAGAGAAAATATGCATTGGATGCATAATATGAGTCTTGCCAAACTAGATACGTATTGCACATACAATAAATCATTAACACTAAATCGGTTCAAAACCAAGCTTTCACATCTTGATTTAAGACATAATAAACATGTCTTGTATTGGTCCTGCAGATAGAAGCTTTGAATTACATTATGCAACAAATGTTCTTAGTTATCTTTGGTTGGTTTTTTTTTTTCCCCTTGGGATTTTTTTTTTGGCAACCTGTTGTGCAGACATCCAAACTGCTCACAGTGTTAATTGAGTTTGCCTGTCATTATTATGGCAGAGGAATATGAGACAGCATTTCTGCAGTGAGGAATTGGATTTGATAGCCAGGGAAAAATACAGAAGCTGTGAAAGAAACCATGAGGGCTCAGTAGATGTCCCACCCACCAGTGCTACCCATCAGGCTGCAGCTTCCTTCTGTGGGACAAGGATTGAGGTCTCAGCAGCTGCTGCCCATCAGCCATGATTGCAGCTAAGCCTCCAGAGCAGTAGATGTTGGCCTCATTTCACCAGTGGAATCTCCCCCCGAGATGAAGGGGACTGCCTGGGTACAGCTGAGGAGGCTCTGGCTCCTGGGTAGTTTTTACTGTATATGCCTAGTAAAATACAACCCTTATAACAGGGCTGCAGTTCATCACAGTACTTCCGTGTCATTAGTACCTTTTAAAGTACTGTTGACTGTTGTTATTTGCCTCTCAGTAGTCTTAAAAGGGTGGCTCGCTTACTTGCTACAAATGTATCAGAAACAGGAAATACGAAAGATAAAATCTTCATTTGGACTTCAAAACTAAAAACAAGCTGTCTTTCTGTTCATTCCTATATTGGGGGCAAATACTTAGCCATTCTGTGTGTTTCTGCCTTTTTTACCTAATTTTTAAAATTAAAGCTTGTCTGAGCTAAATGTCTGCCTTGATGTCATAGGAACTTAGAAAGCATCTGGCCTAGAGTGCACTCCTGCTTTGTAAAATCTGTCTCACTGTGCTCTACAGCCTCCCACCTTTTGCTGTGTATTTTCCTTCTCGCACTTGTTCTCCCCAGGTTCCTTCTGTGGGTATGCCTCTTCTCTAGCAATCCCTTAAGACCACCAGCAACTCTCCAAACCTCACCTTCGTTGAAATACTTGACATTTCTCACAGTCGCTCTTCTAAAGCATTCCCCTCAGTTCCAGTGAAGAAAAAATTTTTCTTCTACTGCAAAAGATACACCTCAAATCATCGTATGCTTCTGTGATGTATTGTATAAACAGTGTATGAGATAAATTGTATTATGCTTAATTAAGGAATTACATAGTTCCCATATTATGCACTAAGTGTATTTGTGTACCTGGAAAATATCCGAGCATCCTTTCCTTGCCCCATCACATTGTGAAGGAAGGCTTGTGAGAGCTGTGCAAGTTCCTGGAGGAAAGGAAGTAGCTGGGAAAAAGCAAATCAGGCTAACTACATCCATGAACCCAGTCATCATTTTTTTGCTACTATTTTAATGAAATTATCAACATTTGGTATATAAGCTGATTATACCCAATTTTTATTTGGGAGAGAAAGTGAACGACAGACGAAAGTTCAAAATCCGCTTTGGTTGGTGGGAAATATCTTCATGTCTGTGAGCTAGCCAAAACTAACAGACTTCAATAAGCAAGGGCAGATGTGTATACATGCTAGGATATGTTTTTACACAACACTAAATCACCAACAGGATAATTAAAATTTGCTGAGTAATGCATGTGGTGAGGCCACAAACACAATGCACATTATTTTCTTTATGTAAGCAGTGAGGGACAAATTGTTTCCCATTTCTGTAAACAGTACAACCTAAAGAAAACACTAGACTTTGAAGAAGCTTATCTTTCTAACTACAAATAAACAGAACAAAAAAACTCAAAAAGCCAAAAAAACCACCAAACTAAAATATGCCGAACACAAAATCCCAAACCAAGCCCCACAAGCAAGTGAAAGATAGGCAGCCAGAAGCCCAGAGAACAACCATTATGAACACATGGCTAATTTCCTCTGTTCCTAAACCAGTTTTGTCAGTATATGTGGTGGTTTGAACCTGAGTTGATGGACAGTTGTTTAGACCAATAACGCTTCTAGAAATCTACATATTTAAATCATGTGGAAGCCCGGGAAACTTTCTCTTCCTTCTGGCGCTTGGACAGGTACCTGGGCTCTGGCTGCTCGGCCCGGCGGGCCGGGTTGGGCCTGGCCAGGCCTGGCCGGGCCTGACCACTCGGCCCCGGCAGGGGCTGGGGCCGCGGGGCCCGCGGCTCCATGCAGGCCGGGATGGCCTCCCTTCTCCGGTGCGGCCGAAATGAACTTTACAGCTCCGGCCGAGACCAGCTCCGGCCGCTGCCTGGCAGAGATCATGTGACCAACAGAGAGAGAAGTTCCAGCTGCAAACTCTGGGTAAGATTAACCCCTTCTGAACTGTAAGTTCCCCAGAGAGATGAGACCTGCAAACATCAATCCTCTCCCAGGTCAGAGGAAAGGGAAAGGCAAAGGCACACAAATAGACACCATGATAGTGACACCAAAGTCAGTGAAGAAGAAAGAGCTGAAGCCCAGAGAGAGGAGACACTTTTAACCTAAAAGCTGAAATTCTTTTGTACAGCTATGGTGATGGAATATGACATATTGCAGAACCCCTTGTAATTTCATGATAAGCATGGGGGATAGAGCGTTCAAACTGTAGCCA
>VZRQ01018916.1:1027280-1072317 GCA_013397975.1 Machaerirhynchus nigripectus | reverse complement strand
TGTTCTGAAGGTGTATTTTGACTCTTATTAATCCTTTTTTTTTTAGTTTAGTTAATAAATTTCTTTATATTCTTTAAGTTTGGAGCCTGCTTTGCATTCCTCCTAATTCTTACCTTACAGAAGGTAAAATAAATGCAAACAAACCCACTACACTATATATTGCTAAGTCTAATGAGTTGGGTTTGTTCACACCATACTTGAGACAAAGTGCACAGTTATCTCTAGACAATGACAGGAGCCTGCCAGTCTGCCAGTTCTGCACTAATGTGAGTAGGCATCTGTTATGGAAATTATGTTTTACTGGCTTAAAGGTACCTTGCTTCCTCCCAGCACACAAAACTAGGCCGTTCTTAGGCTATCGGGAAGTCTTGTTCTTTGTAAGCCAGTAGGGCAACTCCCTCTGGAAGACAGGGAGTGGAGATGGGAGTGAGCAGTGCCAGGGTGTACACACAGTGGGCTCCTCTTGCTCTGCTGAAGCAAAGGGACTCTGCTGCTGTGCAGCTTCCCTAGTTGATTTCAGTCAAAGCAAGGTCTGACCATCATCTGCAGTACCCAGCTTGCAGAGAAAGGTTATGGAATTGATCAAAGATGTTACAGAAATCTAGGTGGTAATTAGTAAAGGTTTTCCTTGGAACATATCTGTGTATATGTACATAGAGTAAACTCTTTACATTAGATTTTATCTTGATGGCAAAATGGATATGCTGTTGTTACTGCAGAGCCTTGCCTTGTTGATAGAGAGAATTGTTGTTATTTTAATGGAAAATATTTGAACAGGTTTTAACAACCTTAAAATCATACCATATTCTGTTCAAAAAATGTGCCCAGACTCTATTGCTTAGGATATGCATGACTGCATATTTTATTTCTGGTGTATTGCCATATTTCCTGTATCATCCTCTATGCCAAATAATTGCTCGCTTACTACACTGGTAGCTTAAATTCTGTTTAAGCTCTGTCTCAGAGATGTGTTTAGAAGTTATGGTAGATAGTGGCATAATATGATTTATAGCATTGGAACAGAATAACCATAGGTTAAAAATCCTCCATGGGACAAATAGATCTTGCAAGATCAGTAGTATTTACCCCTTTTGGTAACTGTTTGTCTAATCTGTTCTTCAAAGTCAGTACCTGTCAGCAGGTCATCATTTAGAAGGGCAGTCAGTTCCAGGATTTAAATATTTTTTCTGGTGTAATTTTTTCCAGTTACAGCTAAAACCTCCTTCATTATTTTTGCATGCATTGCCTCTTCCCCATACCCCAGTGGGCATAGAGAACAATATAACCCCTTCTTTATATTTATTTATTTATTTTCTCTGCCATCATTTACATAGTGGAAGGGACACCTTTTATGCAATTGCTGTATAATGTAGGTTGCATGAATAAAGTTGAAAATGAGCATCCCGTGTGTGATCATCCAATTTCATTGTGTCGTAGATGTTCAGGCTCTGGCTTTCTGCCAAGGGCAAGGGATTGAAGCACCCTCTGGGAAGCTGGGGCATCAGGTTTGGGATGGGGTGGGATGGGAATGGGACTGACACCAGTTAGCAGAGACACGTGGTGGCAGAAACCCTTGAGCATGTTGCAAGCAGGAACCAAAGATGCCTGTGGTTTCTGTGTTGCTCATGAGGAATTTTGTTGGTCATGCCTTTTAAGCAGCTGTATTTTCTGTGGTTTTTTTATTATTTTTCCTCCTCTGCCTCTTTTCTTCATTTTTAACACAGAAGGTAAAATAGTGGTAGAGAGGATTAGAGGAGCTCCAGAGCTGGTTCAGTACTTGTGTGAGGTTAGTGAGTAGAACAACCAGGTGAGATTTACGGCATTTTAGTGTGCTGATAGAAGTAACCTGTTCTGAAAATTGAATCCAGCACTTGTTTTTCCACATTGATGCGTTCTATGGGCACAACTTGGACCCCACCCAATATGCCATCGTTCATGTGAGGTTGGAAGCCAAGAAAAGCACTTTTATCCACCAAAGAATGGCGCTAAAACTAGTTTAAAGAAGGCCTGTCTGTTCACTTGCAAAGCTATAGTCTTATCACCACTGCTAGCTCTGCAATCTAAACTGAGTAGTCTCTTTTTTATAATGCTTAATATGCTTCAGCTTCTCTTTCTGCCCCCACCTCCCTCCTTCTGTGTTGCCCAAACTGTATGTAGGCTCCTGACAGCAGAGTGCTGCTGGAGTGAGGGAGGCTTGCTTTGAGGATTCAGTGCTTTGAACACAGTTTGTTTACAGCAGGTATAAAGCAGAAGCATTGTTTTACACTCTAAAGGAACAGGAAAGTTGGCAACCATCCATCTGAGCAGCTTTGAAACTTGATTACTCTTTGTTTGAATAGTGATGCACTAGATAGGTTTTGACAAACTCCAGATTGCAAAACAGTGTTGATGAAGCATACGTTTATGTAAGCATGTATATGTGTGTATAGTATAGATAAATATATATGCATATCTGTAAAGCCTTGTGAACATGAATTCAAAAAGTCTCTGGTTTAGATGAGTCTCAAGGGTCACTTCTATTTTCTCCTCCCCCCACCCAAAAATACTTTGATTGTCTTCTGTGGGAATTGGGTTGAAGTTAGACCTGGGAATGGTTTAACAGATGACCTAGTGTTAAAAGTGAAGGACCATTACCCAGGTATTTTCAAGTGCATCATCCAGTTGAAACTCATGTCATCCAGGAATTAATTGCTCTGAGAACGGCTGCTTTACTAACTACATTTGGTGTGAATGGCTTTCCATTTATCTTCCCAGTCCATGTCTGCATACAGTTATGTACGTATGTACTGCAGCACAGCTAACTAATGTGCTGTGTAATTTAGGAGAGGTGATTTTTGGCTTTTTAACTGAACTTCAGACATGCACAGAGAGATGACTGTTTTAGGGAGAAAGTCCTTCAGTGTGTATAGGATAGCAACTCTGCTGACATCAAAATAATAGCTCTTTGTACAGCGTTTTTATGATTCAGTGCTGTACAGACACTAACATGCTCTAAACTGAGAACACTACGCAAAACCATTTTAAAGATATTCAAGAAGCATCAGAAGATGTCCAGCAGAAGGAAGTGGCTGCCCAGCAAGGCAGGGGCTGTACTAGGATTAGAAGTGGAGGCTTCCTGATGGCCAGCCCTGCTCTCCTCCTTCTTCTAATTCCCAACAGGCAGCTTCTCCTTCTGACTTTTATGCCCCATTTACACTTCACATCTAAGGTCCATTGTTCAGAATTCTGCCTTAAAGTTGACTTGAAAAATAGGGAAAAACCTCTGATCCAAACACAAAGCAAAATGCCTTCTACTCCATATGAAGTCTTACACTCTTACAAAAAAAATCTGTGCCATTCCTGCCTTGTATGCCTAATGACCTTGAAAAAGTCCTTGGTTTCTCTTAGATGTTAAATTACTTTTTCTTTTCTCGTATTTGGATTCAATTGATGGTCAAAAGCATGTATTCTGAAAATGTCATTTATTTATTTAAAACCTTTTATCTTGGGTGTTTAACACAAGTTATGTAAAGTGTCGTTTTAAAGCAGCTGAGCATCCAGACTTGCAGTTTCCTGGGCATTTTGTGGTGAGACTCGTGCATGAGTTTATCAAATTGTGAATCATCCACTTTCTGAAAATGACGGGCTAAGTGAGTTGTTATAGATTGACACAAGGGAGTTGCTAGCCTTGGTAGTAGATTCTGACTCCCTGTCCTGCTGCACTATAGCAATTTTAGGTTATTACCAGTCTCCCTGATCAGTCCAGACCAGGTGTTAAACAGCAAATTTTAACTGTAGTCTGGCAATGAAGAACTGAGATTTTTATCTGGTTTGAAGCCCATTTTGCAGTCATATTGGTCTTCAGACAGAAGAGTGTGATTCATAGCAGTTGAGATTTAAAAGAAGACTAAAAGCATCATTCATTCTTTTCTTGTAGCTTACTTTATGAAGAGCTTAGTGTCTGTGATACCAACCCTTGCACCTCACCCAAGTATAAAAGTAAATAGCAGAGAGTACATTTTTGGGGGAAGAACATACATGTTCATGTGTTTGATATTCTCCACAGCTCAGGCCACAGGAATGAGCTGGATGATTCCTCTGCCGCTGTAAGATGGGGGGGGTTCAGAGCATGGTACTGTTTTCAGCAGTTATGCACTTATCAACCTAAGCCACATGAAGAATTACTAGAAGTGGGAGAGTTAAAATGGGATGTAGAGCATGTGTGCATATTTTATAAGTATATATAAATATATACTTTATATATAAATGAACAGTGCTACAGAAGAATACATGTCAGTCACAGTCACAGTGGCAGAAGTGGCTCTGTTACAGCATCAGTGGTTCTTACACCATATGTTGCTGGTCTCTTGCAGTGCTTTGCTTTTGTTCAGCTAGGCCCTCCAAACGAAGCATCCCATCGTAAGGATTAACTAGCATGAAAATGCTTAGAAGACTCTAATCTCATTAGATAAACTCATTTTTAGTCCGCATAATGGAAGCTTCTGAGACAAAGAAAACAAAATTGTGTTCAAAATATGACTATCTGCTGTTAGATGAAAGAAGCAGGGATAAATCAGCCAAAGAAAACATCGTGTTTAGTGACTGATGTGATGGTCTGAAGTAGTGTATTAGTCCTGCAGTTGTTTATCTAGCAGCAGATACTATATTAAGTTTGGAGTAATGGTGATCCCCCAAACAGAGTATTGCCTTATCTTATTGAAACTGGAAAAGCTGTATTTAACCAATGTGAACCTTCTCTTACCGCAGATGTTAGGGACATGCAGAGCTTAGAATATCAGAGAAAGCTTTCTCCTGATTATGCTGGTGCTATTTATCGTTAACTGGAGAGTAAGCATATTTAGAACCAACAGTAACTTGACTGTGTTTTATATTGAGTAGAGCTATGCTTTGGTGAACCGGTGATTTTCCCTGTTTAATCTGGCCAGCACAAGAACTGAGCTGATTTTTCTCTCTGTTCTTTTATTAGTAATATTCAATAATGCTTCACTAGCACATCGAAGAGAAACTCTAAAGGCAGAAAAATTAAATGTCTGGTGAGAAGGTGCAATTTTGTCTTTTCTGATGGTTTCTGAAACCCTGCACTAGCCAGGGAGCCGTTCTGCTCTGCCCATTGGCATTTCAGCATCTCTGCTGGAGCCTCCATGTGTTTTCAAGCTTTGACTGACAGATTGCATGTTTTCTTCCTTGGGGATCTGTTCGCTCCCGTTTTCACATCTGGATGTGTTTCGCACATTGGGGTGAAAATTGTGTTCTCAGCCATGATTTTACTTCCACCTCTCATCTGGCACATAGTCCTTTCTTTGCTGGTTATTCTTCTTTGTTGTCCTGTTTACTTCTAACCATCATAGCTCTTGAAGTCTTTCTTCAGTTATTATTAACTTTCTTGAAGTTACTTCACCCAAAAGTCCTTTTCTTGCATATTCTGTATATATTTCCCTTGCACCGAGCTGTGTGTTTTCTGTGGCTTGCACAACCGGATCTCTCCAGAGATCTTTAGATATTCCTTAAAGTGCCACTTCTGCCTGATGTTACACCACAGCTTTCCCTTTTCTGGTTTTGGGCATGCACTCTCTTTTGCAGCTGGTGTTGGTGCACCTGCCCATCTTGCATCTTATGGATTAGATCCCTGCCTGCGAGAAACTGGCAGCAGTCCTTGGCTCTGAGCTTGTGTTATGCATATCAAAGAAATGTAAATTAACACATCCCATTATTAAAAAAGCCACATAAGCAAGTTTTGCATGCAATTATGGTACTTCTGGAAGGTTTTTTTAAAGCATCCTTTACAATGTTGTAAATAAATTGCATTTGCCTGTACACAGTCCCCAGAAAAGATGCTTTGTATTCCAAAGATTTTCAGAATAACTTTTACAGAATTAGATTATTTTTAAAAGATTAATAATAAGTAATGAAAATGTACCTATCATTTTGACTGTCCAAGTGGGTGTCATTCTGTACATCCTTTGAAAGCCACAGAAATAAGAAGTCTTCTGTATCAGTAGAATTTTTTCATATTGTAACACTTTTCTGCTTGGAGAGGCTTAATCAAGCACTAAGGGCTAAATTTTTTTGCCATTAGTCACTAAATTGCATTAAATATTTGTTTTGTGCAGATGGAAACAAAATGAGGAAGAGCTTAGGTTAAATGTTTTTTTTTCTGAATTACAAATGTAAAATTTCTTTTTTTAAGCAGAGGCTTTACTGGCACGTTTTGTTACCATCCTCTGGGGCAAAGTAATAGCATAGAGAAATCAAACAATCTGTTGTTTCATCTAAACTTTCTAAAGTATCTAGTTAGACTTTGTCCAGGTTAACTCCAGGCATCCAGTTGGGGGTTGGGGGCTGGGGGAGAGCATGGAGAAGGGAGAGGTACAAGCTGTTTGACATTATGAGTAAATATTGAAGGATTAGTATGTTTTCTCAAACTGTGGTAGAATGAAGCTACAGAATTTGGATCTGGGGGCTAATTGCCAAAGACTTTGATGCTAACATGGGAAATTTCCAAACAGTTCTTCATGATACAGAACCTGTTTACAAAGATTCAAAATCTGCATTTGGATCAGAAGGGATGTTCTGGCTTTTTTTCCTCTGCTGAAATCTAATTTTCTGAAATCTTGAACATATCAGTGTGCAGTTGTTTACATAGGAAGGCTAGAAAGGATTCCTTGGAATAGGAAATTGAAGGAAGAGCCTAAGTGTTTGTGCAGGCACTATTTTATGGCATCCTGTGTTTGTACACATGCCGAAGACCTACAGAAATTCCCTCTCTGTTGGGGTCAGGCCTTGCCTTGCTGTGCCCTCCTGTGAAATGAGCCTCTGATATTTTACTTGCCACTTACCAGTGGCAAAAAACTTTGAACTGCTCCACCTGATGGATATCCCCAGTGGGAGAATGTAGAACCATAGCGTGCTTGCAGTGCTTTGCTTGGACTTGGTGTTGTGTAGTAGCATTTACCTTTGCAATGCCATAGCTAAAGTATGAGTTTGTTAATGCATTTATTATCTTCTGTGTTGTATGTGTTTTAGGTTTCTTAATGTCATATCTGAAAATGTAATTGGGACTTGTATTAGTTTGGAATAAAAAGGTGTCCTGCTTGTTAATGGGAAAATTAGTTCACAGTTTATTGAGCAAAGAACCTCTTTAGTTCTGTTTTTCTTTTGGTATCTGAAAAAGGTCCTAGTCCAGGAATGACACTAAATCCCCACTGTATTCAACACTAAAAATGCTATGCAGAGTTACAGTATCGAAGTTCTCTAAGCTAAAAAAGTCCTCTAGCCTTAGAGTTAGACCTTTTTCCTCCTCTGCTTTCACACCAGGCAGGTTGTATAAGGCTGTAATTTGCCCCTCTGCAACTCCTCTCCGTGTGACCTCTAGCCGATTCCTTCTGATTTTTTCAAGTGCTTCTCAAGCTTTTCTGTCACTTTGAAAATACCCCAGTTGTGTTCCCCAAGGAGCAGCTGTTGATTCCTACATGGCTGGGAGACCTCTTGTGTTGTGGTGCGTCTTTTATCTTGGCTTAGGCCATGTGGTAATGACTTCTGGGTGCATCCTGCTGCCCTGCATCCTTCATCACTGTCAAGTGTGCTGCTTCTGCACCTTGTCTGTGTTTGATTTCTTCTTATTTTCTATTTTTCATGTGCATTTAAAAAGCTATACTCTTTTCCTTCAGAGGCCTGTTTCAATTCTCCTCTGTATTGCTGTCTGCAAAGCTCTTCAGACATCACTGAGAATCCACTGTGTGCTTGTTTTTTTAGACCAAACTATGGATATTAGAGAGCGTAGTTCAACAGGCAACATGAAGCACAGAAAATCAGGAGTTTGGAAATATAAGTAGCAAGCCTGTAAACCTCCTGCAGCTACATTCTGTCATTCTCATAGGAAGCAGAAACTTCGTTTTGATCTGGACTAAAAGACAGGTGACACTGCAGGATAAAATTACATTACTTAGCTATTAAATTACTGTTGACTTCAGTTGTTTGTTATAAAGACTTTTATAAAGGGGGGAAAAAAGTAAGATTTAAAAATTGCAGAAATCATACTTTTTGTGTGTTTTCTGAGGAATACGTGATGATAGGGTTTAAAGATTTCCCTAGATTGTATTTCTTCCCCATTATATTCTCATATGGGAGTTTATATAGTATGTCCTTACTCAGTGAGAAGAAAGAAACCTGATCTTTGCGTGGGCTGTTTACTAGACCAGTGGATGCTATGAGACTGAGAGGTGTTTCCAATTTAGTTTCATTGAGTGGTATGCTGACTGCACCGGACAGCCGAGCTGGGATTTCTACTGCAATCAGTAATTTTATAAACATCTCCAGTAAATAACAACTTTAATTATTGAAGAGTATTAAATAGACCTAAATGAGCTTGTTAATATTAATGCTTACTGTACTTTCTGAAGTTACTGAGCTTGTTATGGACCTGGGCTGACATATTCGTAAGAGTAAACAAATGCAGCTGGCCTTTCTGTTCATGGACAAATAGGAAAACACCTTGGATTTCTGCAGGTTAGTATCAAAATTGTGCCTGGAGCATTTTTTTCACATGCATTATTTCTGTCTGTGGGCTTTTTATTAACTGTTTAGTTTGTCTGTTACTCATTACTAATAGGCTCTGATTATTCATTTGTGTTACATAGTTTTATATCCATGCCTTAAGTGTCTGATGGCTAATTGAAACAGAGAAATGAGGGATTTCAACAGCATGGCTGTATGAACGTTTTCTTTTACAAATATATCTCTTTGAGACCTGGTTTTGAGAGTTTCTGTGATCCAAAGGTCATCAGATTGCATGCTCTTTAAGAAAGCAAGTAGAAGTGGTACTTTGTAAAGTACTTGTAGATCTTATTCAAAGGCATGTCTCTAATGTTTTTTAAGTTTTTTTTTTCAGCTGGACCGATAAATACGCAGTTTAATTCTTCTCTAAGTATAAAGATGTATCTTTCTTGTCTGTGCTGGAACTGTGACAGATGCAAGAGGACAAACCCCATGATTTTAATGCAGGTCCTCCAGCCTCTGTTCCTTCTACCTACATATATCTCTGTAATGATTTTTCTGGGGAAAAAAGCTGTGTGAAAAAGTAGGAGAAATCCTGTGTGGGGAGGAGAAGACAGGGAGCAGTGTGAGTGCACCCGCGGTTTGCAAGCATGATGTCATTCTAATTTGCAGTGCTAGGGGATGAGCTCATTGGGGAGGCGCCTTGCAGATTTACAGCTGTGCCAATTCATCTCTGGTTTCATTAACATTCTCCAGGCTCCCTCCTTGCACTAAACAACAGGCACTGCGTTATGAATTATTTAAAGACCTATGAGAGCTTCTACTAAATAAAAACAAGCATCAATGCAAAACAAAAGAGTGAACTCTCTATTTTGCTTCCACAATGTTGTTAGAGAATGGCATTTCTACCATTCCCAAAAGGATAAGCAGGTATTTTTTTTTTCTCCCCTCATTCCTGCTCCTTAACATTTTTGCACTACTAGTTTTCAGCAGCAATCTGAGTTGCCTTTTTGTGGAAGGTGGGTATGTAGACCTAATGTGTGTACATATATATGTTTCTTGTTTAGATGCAGTATAGTGCTGGCAAAGCTGTATTATTCCACTCAATAACTGGGTTCTAATTTCTAATAGGAGTTTAAATATAAAACTTGGCCTCTTAGGAAAAAAAAAGCGTGTTCTTCTATTTCTAGAGCCCCACGTTAAGACTAATTGTTTATTTTATTTTTTTTTACAATAACCTACAAGAAAGTACTTGAGAACTAAATAGGTTTGCCTTTCACTAATTTAAGGAATTTGACTGTGTTTAATATAAGAGAGGGTAGGCTTTTCCATACACAAATTATAAAAAAAAATTTACAATTCTGCTTCCGCTGTGAAGGAAGTTAGCGTCCTAAAATGTCTCATGATCCAGCCTGGGTGTTTGTCAGAAACCATACCATTTTGCAAATGGGTCAGAGCAGCTATTTGAAAATCAGATAAAGTACCTGGGAACTGCATCTGCTGTACTCTGCCTCCTGCCTGGCTGCAGGCTAGAGGTGTTAGTGCATTTGTATACTTAGATTCACTGAAATTCTCCTCAGAAATGCATTTTAACAGATTTTTCTAAAGGTTTAGATGCTAGGTTGAGATATCATGTTCAAAGGGTGAAATGTCCCTAGCGTCTGGAAATACTTCAGGGCCTCTCTAAGAAGCATAAATCTTCGACATTATTTTGGTTTCTCGTAGGTACCTTTTGCCTTCACCCTTAGTGCAACACCTACCTTCTGAGATGAGGGTGGGGTGAACTTCTCTTCTGCTAAACTCTTATAATTGCTGCTGTCTGCAATGGCTTTATAGGATTATTCGTTCCTGATCTAAGGTGTTTTAGCCACTTCTTGTAGATGCATCTGTCTTGGTAGCTGTAGGACAGTAAGCAATACAAATATAGGGAAATCTGAAATAAAGTAGAGGTTGAGTAAGCAGTGGGTTTCCTCAGAAAGCACTGTGTTCCCCTTTCAGATTTGCATTTGGTGTCTGGGGAGAGTCTGAGTATCCCAAAAGTGAAGAAACAGGTGAATGATTTGCTGGGCAATAATATTCAAAAGGCTTGTTGCTACAGGAGATAACTCAGTCCAAAGGCCAAGCTGGTTTGTCAGTCAGTTCACCAAAAAGTGGCCCAGTAAGAAAATCACTGTTTTCTAAAAATTACTGCAGCCTGTTAGAGCATGGCAATTCTGCACTAGCTATCCTCTTCTCTGAAGGGAAAAGAGTATTTTCTGTATACAGTACCACAGGTAGGATTTTAAAAAACATCTGCTACTGAAGGTGTGGAAGGACTTGGCGTAGTTCTTGTAGTCTCTATAACCTGAACAGATGAAGAAGCAGGATACTTATTAACTTCATGAATATATTCTAGAAGCATGGGCAGCAGGTAACAGCTCTTCTGCGCCTATAAAATGCTTAAGCTAGGAGCCTGCTAGTGCTCCCTGTCCTTCTCCCACTCAGGGAGCATTAGGAAAGTCTGGAGTAAAGCAAATAGACTTGCAGTTTAAGTGCTGGCTTCCTTATAGTCAGCTTTATCTGTGACAGACAAATTGCATACTATGCCAGCTTGTATACTTTCAAAATAGTAATCTTTTAATTTCACACCATGAATGGGAGCAGTGCCAAAATACACTTATTTAGAGGTGAACTCAAAATGACTTCAGCATTAACAACCCAGCATGTCCCTCTGTAAAAAACCATAATCTTCAATAAACACTTTTTAGTTTCCAGTATTTTACAGCATGTTTTGTACAGCTGTGCTCAAGGATGAACTTCATCTTTGCATTCAGACACAAAAGCAAAAATAAGCCTGCTACCCAGATTTAGAAGTTTTGAGACAAGCCCACCTTGATTTTGTGGAAGTAAAGTTTAATTAATTGTTTTGTGAAGTTGCCTTGAAATGCTGTTGCAGATGCTGTTGGTTCCAGGAGTAATGAAGGAGGGGGATCTGCTCTTGGTTTCACTACTGAATTGGTAGCACCAGCTGATTGTGGTGGTGTAGCTGATGCTGGGCAAACTCTTTGCTCTTTCGCCTTTCCGTATGTAAAGTTGGGACTATTTTGCTATACTGAAAAAACTAAATAGGAATGGGATCTTCCTTTCAGCAGACTGAATATAAGTCTTGTGTAAGCTGTTGTGGTCAGGATATCTCCTCAGTACAGAGGCCAGTTGACTTAGAGGTCAGTTCATCTTACCCTGAAGAAAACACAAAGTGGGAGATGGAGTTGGCCAGACACAAACATCCTGTGCCATGTTAGGTGCCATCAGGTGTTTGAGATCCTGTGGGAGCTCTGGATGTGACTCACGCAGCAGCAAATGACTGTGGGGGGCAGGGGAGAAAATGCTAGAGCATCTCAAAGATGCTGGAAACCTAAATTTAGGCAAGCCCAAAATTAACCCTGCTGGTAGTGTCTAGTCTTGTTTTGCTAATTATTGTGACCAGGTTTCTGTTGACAGTAACAGAAGTGCAGGCATATAGCACCTGAATCCCACCCCATGTCAGACAGCTTTTTAACATATTTTTAACCCATCCTGTAGCTGAAGCTCAGTGTCATGTATCCCATGTATTTTGGTTTAAAAAAATCCTCAAAAGGAGTGTTCTAAAAACTTATATATTGCTTATGGCAGTGGATTCTAAAACATACTGATGCGTTGAAGACATTTTGTTTTCAAACATGAAAAGGTTTCTTTGAGAGAAGAGTTTCTTGACAGAAACTAACACTTTAGTGCAGATCCTAAAGCTGGAGCAGCCCTGGGTGCTGCACCAACAAGCACACAGTTCTAGGCACTGAGAATAAAATGTGGAGCTTTGAGCGGGGGGATGCAGAGGGAGAGGTAGTGCTGCTTTCCTGCTAGCCTTGATAAAGATACAAACAGGTTTCAGAACTGTGAATAAAAAGCATCCTTCAATTATAGCAGTTAAGCATATGGAGACTACAAATCAAGTGTGATTGCAAGTGGCTTGCGGGAGAGTGAGAATAATCAGTGCCCTCAACTATACCCTTTTTGTACCCAGGAAGCTGAATAATCGAGCTGGAGGCAATATTTTACTGCATTTGAAAGCCTAAATACAGGCATGGATGTCCTAGATTTGTTACTGAAGCCATCTGAATATTTTTCTGGGTTTTGCTGTATTTTTTAAGATACTGCTGACTATAGGTGAAATGGGAGAACATGGATTTGAGGGTGGAAGGAGGGAAACCACCACTTGTTTTCACATACTAACAAACTCAACAGGGTGCAGTTTTTAAATTCGGGGCTGCGTTTTGATTTCCTGAGGTGCAGCTGAGATTTCCGGATTCCTGCAGGTGTAAGAGCTTTGTCTGGAAGATGGGGGGTGCAAGTTTGAACCTTATCTGCTGGCATCGTGCCCGGTGGTCCCTTGCCTGGGCCTAATCCTGAGCTGTCACGTTAATGGAAAGCAGTGGTGCTGTTATGCTGCCTTCTCCCCAGCACCAAACATCCTACCTGCGGGGGACCTCGGCTTGCTAACTTGGAGCTTACTTACGTGTTAGTCTGTGTGTGTGTGAATAAATAAAGAAATAAATACTGTTATATGGATGTATTTTAATTTGTGCTCCTCTTTAGTTATTATTTCAGGAGCTCACGTTTTGAAAATGACTGCTCCAGAGCAACCTGATGTGCACATTTTCATGTGGCCATTTCTAGTACTCGGTTTCCAGAATGGTGTTTTAGATTAAGGGGAACATTTTCTCCTGGTTTAGAAATGCATCGCAATTTATCCACTCAGCTGTTGCTTAATTCCGCATTTCATTTACCTAAATACATAAATAGATAAATAAATTTGAAGTAATTCATCAAACTCCCTTTTATAGGGCTTAAGTCATAATACTGATACATTTTAATCCTATAATAAATGCCAAACAGGCATTTTCTGAGTTGATGGAGGTTCTGTTTTAGAGGGGGAAAAAAAAGATTAATTTTGGTAGAATTCATGGTGTAAACTAAATTTTAAAGAATTAGATCCTTGATATTTATGACAACTTGAAGAAAACACATAGTTTTCATTAGCTGACCATTTGATTTTTTTAATTTGGGAACTTCTTGAAGCATTTCATGCAGTGCACTGCTGGTATCCTGTGTTTTGGTGGTTTCCATGAGGCTTGGAATAGCCAGTCATGTGCAGAAACATTGATTTTAGCACATCTAGCTTAAAAACAGCACAGGGAATAGGATTGTTTGGGTAAAGGAGCCAAATATTTGTAGAAACTTCTTGCTGAATCTTTTGTTATCTGCTGGGAGTTTCTCCAGTAGAAAATTAATGGAAATTAAGTCAAGTAGCAGGTCACCAGGGCTGTCAGCTGATTTCTGAGTGGAACAGGTACTTATTTGCTCTTTCTACCAGTAACTGTGTTCTTGTCACCACTATAGATGAATTCTAAAAGGTATTATGCAATCAATTACCATTCCACATTAGCAAGCTGAGGTTCACCTTGTTAAACTTCCCTTGTCAAATTATATCCTAACTAAGAGAAGAAAAAGGCAACATATAATTTAATGAAATATTTCTTGAATGCAAGTGTGGGGGCCAAAAAGAGTAGCCCTTTTATCATGTGTTTTTTCTTTAGTATAGAGAATTGTGGGCTACTGAAACGAAATTTTAGCTACTGATTTCTCCCAGCAGTCCAATGTGGAAGAATGCTATCAGTAAATGTGCTGAAATCCTCTGGACTATATATACGTGTAGCTATGTAGTGTCATTTTCTAAGATGCATGATTTTCATCTAACAAAAACTTCCATGGGGAAAAAAAAGTTGGGGAAATTGATACTCCAGAGTTGGATTTTAAAGTACAGTAAAACTCTGGCTGCAAAAAAGCTTCTCTAAATGTTTGTTTTTTACAGATATCTGTTCGTAGAAGTTGAAGCTGAAGCGAGGCTCGAGTGAACAAAAATAAATATTGACCCCACAGATTTTGTCCCTGTGATTTAGCTTCGGGAACAGACGTTATGCAGATCCCTGCCAGAAATCATTAGATAAAGTCTCTCTCTTTAATAGCAGTTTCTCTACCAGTTTTTGAAGCAAATGCCCCTTTTCATAACTGAGATTGTAATAACCCCCAACCCACTCACAACGACTCAGAAATACTGGATATTACTTCAGCAAACATTTTGCAGTGTTAGAGAACATATTGCACACGTATTAAAGATGTACTGTCCTATGTTATATTTAGTGAGCATACAGCCTTTGCTTGCTGTATTTTACTCTAAACTTAAGTTAACTTGTGAAAGTTTATGTGAAGGCAGCTTCTAAAGTCGTGTATTCTCTGATTCTAGTGAATCTTCTTTGATTCTCTCAATAACGGTATTTTTAAAAGATCAAATGAGAAAGAAACTGCTTCTTCTTGAGGAGTAAAAAATTAGGAGATTAGTCAAAAAATGAAGGCTGTGATTGCATGTGATTACTGCATTTGATTTATCTGAAATCTTGACTGTTCACCATGACAATAATACCACAGCAGAAATTGTGCTAGACATTTGGGCTTCCCTGAATAACTCAGATGCCCTATAGACTAAAATGCGAAGCAAGCTTTACTTCTGCACATCTCTGATTCAAGAGTGATGTGTGAAGCTGTGTTGATCACATTGTCTGATTGCAACAACTGATTGGAAAGACGTTTTGCAAGGCTTTTTAACTTTTTCTGGGAAAGTTTTCACCTTAAGATTTTTCTGAAAAACTGTTCCTTAAAATGTTGTGCTGGGTTGTGTCCCCCAAATAACTGTTTATTCTAGAAGAAGCATGAGTGTGGACAGACATGCAACAACACAGTTCTGTTTTGCTTTAGATTTTCATTAAGTATTTTGAAAAGATTATATTTTTGATAGAATTTCCACCATCAAGTGACTAAGGTGGTTCAGACATAGTCTTCTTGAGTCTGGATACCAAAATAACATCTGTCTGCTGAAGCTGACTGCAAATGAATATGTTTAGAACAGCCCAACACATGTGGCGTTATGGTACGGTTGTCTCTTCCCACATTAATAGGTAGATATTTAAATTTGTCTCAGGTATGTTGCTTGGGAATGAGGTATGCTGAAGGAAGGTGTGAATTATGGAAGTTGGCCAAAGCTTTTTTCTTTCTTTTTTTGATTTGACTGTGTTTGCACCAAGCACTATACAGTTGAAAATCTTTGGGTTTTAATTATTCACCTTTGGCTAAGTGTAGGTGTTACTTAGGAGTGTGTTTATCTAAACACCACTAAACTATTGGGGACAAATATTTGCAGTTACCAGCAAATATTCCATTTTCTGGGCAGAAATACCAGTTCCATTTTCTGGGCAGAAATACAGGAACCAGACCAGTTCAAACCAGTGTGAGTCTTATACATTCCCATGCTGGCATTCTTGGGCCACTGACAGACCAATGGGAGGCAGGAGGGAGCAGCTTTCTCTTTCTCCTCCTGGGCTGGGTCTGTGCTCAGCCAGAAACATGCTTGGTCATCAGATGTCAGCCTGGATGAAGAGTTAGGTAAGATAAAATGCTCGGCGGTGAAGCTGTTGCTTTTTCACCTTGTGTTCTGTGGGTGGTTTTTTGGTTTTTTTTTTGCTGGGTTTCTGCTTTGGAAAGGCAGGACTTTCCCACTTCCAGTAGGGCAGTCCCAGGGGCAATGCAATTGGTGTTGTGCTGCCAGGACTCGATGCACTGCTCTTCATGAGCCAGGTGTGGCAGCAAGGAGTCACACAAACGTCATCCTTGGAGTTATTTAAAGAACAAGGAGAGTCTTTACAAAGCAAGGCTGCTGACACTCTTGGCTTTCCTAAGGCGAGCAGTCAATGCCAGCAGAGGAACCACAGATGGACGCGTTGTGTAACAGCCTTGCTGGTCGGCTGGTTGATGTATCCCTTGTGACAGAGCATCCCTTCAGCACAGCAGTGAGCAGGGAGGGCAGGCAGGAGAGCAGGCGTACGGAAACTGTCACAAGCTGAATCTGCCCTTGAGTTTATCTTCAAATCTTCAAAACAAGTCCCTGGTTGCAAACTGAGACCAAGAGAAATCAGTCTGAAAGCATGTGTTATTGTTTTAATAATACTTTTGCTTGTGAAATGTTCTTTGGAGGCTGTGTCATTACAGATGCTTGCTTCAAAGTGATTTATCATGCTCTGCATATTGCTGTTTATAGCTGAATATCTTTTGTTAGGAAATCAGTTTCTGGATCATGTACAGACACAAACATGTGACTGTGATTTTTTTTCCGGCTTTATAAAGTTAGTGCTTATCTTTTTAAGATATTCCTTTAAAGTGAAAGGCAAATATACATTGTGTGCATGATTCTTTATCTTATTTTATATGTAATCAATTAATTAAAAATTCAACTATAAAGTCTTACACAAGATGATGGAATAGGAAACGTAAAGCAACAAAAAAAGGAATTTGAGTCATGAAATTGTACTTTTTTAGTTTTATGTGCACAGGCACATGTGCTCTTTTTCTTTTTTCCCATTTTGCCCCAATTTGATCATGTACATTATCACAACATGAGTAAAAATGTCCAGCCATTGTAGTCAATGGCTCTGCCATGTATTTCTTCATGGTTAGCAGTCATCCCTGAAGCACAGAAATGCCACTCTTTTTTTGCCAAACTGTGTGTCACAAATACGGGTTTAATCTGTTTTAGTTGGCCAAGTTGTGAGACCCATGGTTCTCAAAGTTCCAAGTCAAGCGGTTTTATTCCTTTTGTCCTTATGGAGTAGTACCTGAAGCATACAGCTGTTTTGACCAGGGATCTGTGTTTGCTGTCAGAGATAATACCTTTGCGGTAACGCAGACCAGGGAGTGATTTGAACCTACTACTGAAGCTGCAGCCACAATGATCAGGGCTGAAAGAATATTGTCATCTTTATTTGAAAAAAGGAAACACCCTACTAAGATACACTTGGTATTACTTGTGCTTCCTTACTCCCAGCATGCTCTAAAGAAAGATGGTGGCCTGAATTTCCTCATCTGCTTAGATCTGCTGTGCAAACAGCAAAATCCTGTCACATGAAGGATAGAGAGCAATTCCCTGTGCCCAGGGGAGGAGCTCTTTGCTGGGCAAGTTGTCAGACACGTCTCCATAGTCACTTATGTCAGGTAGATCATACTGTGTGGCAGGGGATCCAGGAATACTTTCCTACCTGTATCTTTTCCTTAACGGCAAGTTACATGAGGACTTTGTGCCGGCGGTGAAATAAGGCAAAAATTACTTTAGGCTGGCCGGGGGATTCAGTGACCTCCCAAGTTGTGCTTGGTAGGAGAAAAGAATCAAGGTTGTGTGTGTGTAAGAAAAGGTTGTTGAAGGGAAGTAAGAGAGAAATAACACAGTTTATCTATTTTAAAAAGCCAAAGGGTAATGGTAGAGATGAGACTGCTATCAGCTCCACTGGAGAGTTGCAGCTGCATTGCAGTTTTTACATCTGTGTTGAGATGTGCAGTGGAGAAAGAATAAATTCACTCACCTTCATTTTTCTGGTGGGAAAAACAATCAGAAATTATGGACATTCTAAAGATAGCTTATTCTTCAAATAAAACTTGTAAATTTTCAACATGTAGTAGTGTTCTGCAAAGATAGTATATAGGTGCAGTGCTCCAGCTTGGACAAAATACAGTGTATCCACAGGATAGTAATGTAATCCCCCTGTGGAAGTGCTTGTGTTTGTATTGTATTAAAACCTCCTGTCAGGTGAATGCTGCTTTCAGTGACTCATGAAGAAGTAACTCATTCTCCATGAAGGCCATGTCTCTTTTGTCCAAAGTAGCTAACACGCTAACTGGGGGCTCCCCAGAGAGCAGCAAGGAGGAGGCTGTGGTTATCCAGGACTGCAGAGAGGACTTCATGAAAGCAGGTATTAAGCAGGCACCAAAACCTGACTGCCAGCTGCTCACAGACTAAAGCTTCTCCCTTTCATCTGTTTTATGGAAATATTTATTTATTTGTTTATGTCTTTATTTGTGTTAACCTTAGAGTTTTCATTAAATTGTAGGGGGTTTTTTTCTCCCTGAAATTCTTTGATGGTTGTTGGAAAAGACAGGCATACTAGGGAAAGTCTGGTGTCAGGAAGAAAAGGGAGTGTAGAAACACTGGAGCAGAGTGTCACAGAGGGACTAAGATGAGGGGGAGGATGTTTGAGTTTATGAAAATTGTGGACAGTCTGCCTGACAGTGTGCAGAGTGGGATGTGCCTGCATTTGCTGTTCTCCCAGCTTTTTAGCCCTGTGTGATTTTAAAAGTAAACTAATAACAGTGCTCCTCTGAGACTCCATTCTGAAGAAGGAGATGCCATTGTCACATACAGAGAGAATTCTTTAAATAATTTTAGTGAAAAGTTTAAATGTCAACGCCTCTGTGACTGTAAATACTCTAATTCATTAGTATGGAACATTCCACATGCTTAGCCACTTCTACATGTGTGATCTGAAGACAAAAAAACTAGACCCCTAGGCCATTGCAAATTGTATGAAAACAAAAAAAAATGTTGTACTTTGTTGACTAATAGTGGAAAAGAGTCCACTTCTTTTTCTGAGAGGAAGAAGAGAATTGAATTCTATTATGGAAAACGGTGCCTTCTTGTCACTAAAGTCTGTGTTGTCTTAGATAGATGGAAACAGAAATTAGTAGTATCAGCTGTAACATGGACATTTCAGTAAGACTTCAGTAGATTTTTACAACGTGCATCTGTAGTTTAATACAGAGCACTGCTTGCATAGGACAGTATGGAAAGTGATGAAGATGTTAATGAAGGTAATTTTCCGTGTGATTTCTTTTGGTGACCATTGCGGTTGTTGTACCTCTCTCAGCAGCAGGAGTAACTTTACGGAAGTCTGAGAATGGATAATGTGAGCATACTACCAGACCCACAACAAGTGACTAGCTATTTTATGTCATGGTAATTATCACTTGTAATATTTGTGAAAGCAGTGTTTTCGTAAGACAAAAATAATAATGAGAAAAAAAAGGTGGTGAGCAAGTTTTGCTATGTAATTTGAAAACTACAAGGACATATTCAGCAACTGAGTCTGTACAGCACTGTTGTATTATGGCTTTATAAACAGCTACTACCACAAATGCACGTATTGTCAAGGAAGTCTGTTTCTGTCAGAACAAACTGGGGAACAAACTGGACCTAGTACTAACCAGAGTCTGGGTGGTGTATTCTCAATTTCCCTTTGATACCTGCAGGCCACAGTTTTGGTAGTTTCTTGTAATGAAAAAAAGATGGAATTCAGAGCAAGAACACTAAAGATGACAGCAGAGTTAAGCCAGATGCATTCTTCTGCTACCACATATTATGTCCGTGGTTTCATTCTTTTCAAGACAAAGCATTCAAGTAATTAAAGCCAAACAAAACCACAACAAAAAGCCCTGGATTCATAGAGCAAACATATGTTATAGCACAATGAATGGTTAATGGTAAAAGCATCTTGGACAAACATTTAGATCAGGAGTACATATAAATATTCCTGATACCTCCCTTCAGTTTTATTCCATCTAAATTGACCATCTTGTATGCTTACAATGCTTTATCAAAAATAAGTTTCATAGGACTTCTTAATCCATTTTTATTTTCATATCTCCAGATTGTTTATGAAGTTATGCCTTTATTTCACTCTAAATGAAAATATGTATTTTGGTTATTTCCTATAATGGTGTTACAGGTCATATGTAAACTGCTTGGAAACAAATGACAGGGAAGACAAGAATTTGCAGACCAGTTTTGCCCAAATCTTCTACTAACCCAGTAGAACCATATGTGGTAATTGCTGCCCCCAGCTTTTTCTTCATCCTCTACCACTTGGAAGGGTGTTTTGTGTATTGCAGGTTATTAAATATCAGCCTTCCTCTGCTCTCAAATTGTGTGTTATCCACCCTGTGCTTGACTGTGCAACCTTTATTTTTTGATGATTTGGCATGGTTGTGTTGCAGTTGTCTCAGTTACAGGGTCAGATTCTAACTTCACGTCCAGTTTGTTCCACCAGGATTGTTGCATGTGTTCTAAAAACATAACAAACATATCTCTGAGCAACCTGGTCTAGTGAGAGGTCCCTGCCCACAGTAAGGGCACTGGAACTAGATGATCTTTAGGGTCCCTTCCAACCCAGGCCATTCTATGATAAACTATATTTTGTTTCTTGTTTTTCACTGACATCTCTCCATAAAAGGGCAATGCTTTCACTTCCCTCAAAGAAGGGACTCAAAGATGAGAAACCAGAGCTTAGAAATTTCATGAGGGAATAAATGACTTCCCAGTAGCTTTAAAGAGAAACCGTAGTGTGCCCATAATTGTCACGAATCATCACTCATACTACTGGTTTTTGGATTCTAGAACTGTTTATAAATGAATAAATCTACTTTAAATGGTGGTGATGGGGTAAAAGGTGAAATGTTTATTTGATTTAAGATAGATCTGAAGGCCTGATATAGATACTATAGTGTTACATAGTGTAAGTGAACTGTGGCGTCTTACTTGATGGCCTTAGTGCCATGTAAAGCAAAGTAGTGGTGCAAGGTACTGTTTTTCCTGCCATAATAAACATTTTCAGTTAATGCTATTGCAGCAAGAATGATCATTCCCAGCTGCAACATCACCAGATTTATGTGTGAAACATCCCTTTTCACACTGGGACTCATACCCGTGGTATACTTTAAAAGCAAAGCTCTAGGTCTAGTGTTGTGGTTTTTAACTCTGATTATTTGGCATGCTGGGCACCTAACAATCCTATGTTAATGAAGAAAAACAATGACTAATCTGCCACCACTGCTCCTTGTAAACATCTATCAGTTAGAAAATTGTACCCTAGGAGAACATCCTGAGCTGGAAAATACAGAAACAATTTTAATTGTTTACAGACTAAGGAGAGGCCTTCTACAGGAAATTATTTTAAACTCCTCTTCAGCGGGATTGTTAAAGAGGAGCATCTTCAGTGTAGTACTTAGTGTTGAGTGGTGAAGAAATATATATGGTCATGGAGTCTAGTATCTGCTATCAGTGAACACTGGCTGCTGTCTAGAATAGCTAGTCTACATGGTCCATACGTTCTCATTTTCTTGTTAATATTACTCTACTGTACATAAATACATAAATTCTGGTGCAGTTATTCCTGCCTGGGATTTCTTTGACAGTCACATGCACATGCTGTACAGTGTACATGCAAGGGACAATGCTCTTCAAAAACCCCAACTTCTCCACACACCGACTCTGCAGATGGCTTGCTCAGCCACAGAAAGCTGGCAACCCTAGTGATGCTTTAACGTGGATGTGTAGTGTCAGACACCTTTGGCTCATGCCTGGTAGGTCCTACTCTGCCCAGAAGCTTTGGTGGCATTTCCTTACTGTCCATTCATCTTCTCCAATCTTGTTGTTTTGTATTGTCTATTTTTATATCCATGATTTTTTAAATATCTTTAGTTCTTATCTGTGCAGCAAAAGTTCAGCTCATGGGAGGAGAAGATGGCTATCTACAAGGTTGTATTTAGCTCCCTTGGAAGAAATTAAGTTGTTTTGGACCTTTGAAAGGTTTGAAGAGTTGTTTAAAAGGCAAGAAGAAAGATGGATGCTTGACTTAAATATATTTCTTCTTTGTAAGAGGTGGTTCAGTGAAGAGATGGCTTTGTGCCCTAATTGTTTCGAGGTCAGACGCCCTTGTTAAAGACACTGTGTTGGTTAGGCCTGGAGATTATCTGGTGGTGGTATGTCACAAGGAAATAGTGTCCAGTTGAAATTTCAGGTGCTAAGTAAACCACAGAAACCTCTCATCTGTAACTGTGAGATTTTTTTTAAAAAGCAACCCGCCTGAAAAATCTGAAAGATCTAGTGGTAAACTGTGTGTCACCCGCAACAAGCTTATGTGGTGTACAGCGTGTGCAAGACGGTGATGCTTACTGCACAGTGTTTTTAATATGGTGATATCTATTTCAGTCTGTAATCTAGCACTCTCCTTCCTAAAACAGAAGGACTCAGGCCTTCTTTAGCTCTTCAACACATTGCCAGTGTGTTGTCAGAACATCAGCTTGTCTTTTGAGTCATCATGGCATAAAATTGGTGAAGGCAGTTTCTTGACACTGGAATAGCCTCGGGGCCTTCGCTTTGTATCTCGTGTGTAATTTGGAGGAACTGTGGGTTGCTATAAAGTACTTCTGGCTGACTGAGATATTTTCATTCCGAAACTCCTTCATGTCTCAGAAATGGGGTGTGTCCTAAACTGTGGCTTGATAAACATGGAAGGAGCTTGATGTAAAGAAATGCGGAAGTTCCTGGGTATGTTCACATCAAAAAGGTAATTGATACGAGGCTATGTCGTAGCAAATAAAGTAATGATGAGCTTGGAGCTTCTGCTCTTCATGTCTGGTATCTTGAAAACAACAGAACAGTTGCAGAAGTAACTAAATCAAACCTGCTACAAGGTAGTATTTGTCTCCTGAATAATGTCGCTGGATTTCTCTGCTCCCTGCCCTGGAACATGACTGAAGCCCAGACATGAGGACAATGTACAAAGGAGGGAGAAAATGAGGAAAAGAAGAATATCCAGAGCCATAGCTGTTAGAAGATGTATTGGAATATCTAGAATGTTCGGTTAGTGCTTTTTTAATCTGGTCACAGAGTGTAAGGAAATTGGTAGTTCATGGCTATAGGCTGATACATTAATTGTGGGAATGTTCCTGTTGCATCTTCTGTTGAAACAGTCAGTGCTGGCTGCAGAGTACTGGACCAAGTGGTCTGTAGAGTCCCACATATAAAGTATGAGAGTTTAAATGTTACTGGTATTTGTACCATACACCCTACTGCTCTACCTGAAAAGTATCTGGAAATGCTGCTATCTCAATAATGATCTTTCCTGAGCAAATGAAAACCGAGAAAGGAAAAGCATTAAGATCTGGCCTGTAATCAGGCTGGATGTAAAGATAAATGTCAGTTGTGTATGTTACTATATTTAGAAGGAAACATTTTGATCACCTGCTCAAAACAAAAAAGTTCAGTAGCACCAAATAATTCCAACTTCATTAGCTGTAAACAAGTGATGAAGAGAACAGCAGTGAGGTTCTACTGTTCCTTACAAGAGACTGAGCTATCCTTGTGAGTCAAATCGTAGAGATTTCAACAGGAACAGGGAAGTAACAGTGTCCTTGTAGAAGACGTGGACAAGACCATATTAACAACACTTGGAACACCTTTGCTCATGATGAATGTACTCTTTATTAACAAGATGAGCACAAACTTGTAGGATGATCAGGGAAATGTAAGGAGAACCTGTCTGAGAGTTGTACCTGGATGCTCTCCATGGATGCGTGCGTAGACAAAATAACTTTGAATTAGCTGTCACAGGTACTGTAGTCCATGTAGCCCTGCAGAACTGGTCCAAGGACAGGAGATGAAGGGAAGTTGGGACTGGAGGGGGCAAGATGAGCTAACTCTGTCTTCCCTGTTCTGAAGCTGGTTTCTAATGGATGAAGAAGGACAGAAATCCAACCAGCTGTGAGGTGAACCATAGCGTGTGTCTCTTAAATGGCTGCAATAGCAAAGAAACCCCTGGAAGATAGTTTACAGTGGTGTGACCTTTTGGCACATGTATGCCATGGAAACAATGGCTTAATGGTTCCACTCTTCAGGATATACAATCTCATTAAAGCAGGGAGCAGAGGATCATGTCAGAGGCGTTTCTTGCCTGGAGTCTCCAGACTTCTTTCAGCCGTACTGGCAGCTCTGGACACCATTGTCCAGAGTCAGTGGCTTTTTATTTCCAATTCTCTTTGCTTCTTGCTTGAAAAAAATAAGGAATTGGAGAGCTCAGAAGGAATGACATGTAAATATTAACAATAAACAGAAACTGACCCTTGGGTCATTTTTGAGACTGCCTTGATTTCAGCAAAGTGGTTGCCATCTTGTTCACATTAGTAGATATATGTAGCAACAGAACAACATGCCTGTGGCTCTTTAATTTGGTGAGATGAGGACTTGCAGGTTTTTTCAAGTGTTTCATCAATGTACGTTTTATTAGAAAGAAATTATACTTTAATGTGTGGTGGCAGAAGGTTAAGCATTACTTTAAACTTGACTTACAGCAACATTTTAGAGACAAATTGCACTAAACAGATTATCCATGTATGTGCATTAGGACTGTATATACGCAATAGTATTACTGAACATTTTTTGGGAATATGAGACATTCATACAGTGTGGGAGTCGTGCTGTTTGCAACAGATAAGAGGGAAAGAAGGAAGAGCAAAACATTTCTGACCTTGCATTTTCTCTTACTTTGGGAAAGACAAAGTTTTGTAGCATCTCCTGTAAGGATATCTTCAACTAATCATTCTTTTCAAAAGTTAAGGAAGATTTATGGAGTTTTTGGTTTTTTACTTTTCCATCTTTTTTCATGTTCAGCGTGGTAATTTGTATTGCATTGAGCAAGTGGTCCAGCCCTTTCCCTGAGAAAAGCATCAGAAATGTGAAGTTTTCTTTTCTCTAAACAGTACCCCATCAAAGTGATCTCATTTATGAGTGGGGATGTACCTGTGAACAAACTAGAACAGTAGCATAAGGCACAGGCAGGAAAGGGATGGAACATGAATATTTTGGGTAAGATTTGGAATAATTGGTCTGTTGCTTCAGGGCACTATTGAGACTTGGTTTGCAGACAGAGTTATTTGTTGCATCAGCAAGTGGCCTTTAAAGTAGAGAAAATGGAATAGAAAATCTTCCCCAAAAATCCTCAGGATTGGTGGATGACCATAAGGGATAACCGTTCTCTGCAGGGTTCTGTTATTCCTTTCCGAATTTAATTTTTGCTTTGCACTCATAATCTATCAAGAGATTACCCTTTATTTGATTGCTCTGTTTTGAAGCAGACAATTTCTGTGTCATACTCCTACTTCAGCTTCAGTCATTGCCCCAAGGGCTCTTCACGAGATAAGTTTTCGTGATAGGTTGCAGCTGTTTGAAAAGTAAAAATTATTCATTGGATCAATTTTTTCAATATATAGAATAAATTGTTCCTGTAAACTGCAGCTTATCTCCCAGTGTGGAATTTGGCTTGCCTCACTGTTCCCGTTTATGCAGAGCATTTAAAACTGTAGATCTTATCACCACCCAATAATGAGAGCAATCTTTTACTACCCATCCTCTCCTTCCCCACTCCCAGCACACTGTATCCCTTATTTTGTAAATCAGATAGCAAGATCTAGAGTTCAGTCCTGTTTCCATATGGATAGGTTTGAAATTTCAGTTATCTTTAAGGTAAAGTCAGACAAGTTGCTCAAAAAGCAGTGCTAAAGAGGTTTCTATGAAAAAGGCATTTTCCATCTGTTTTGAAAAACTTAAGCAAACTTTTCTGGGGAGCCTTAGGGGGCAAAGCAGCTATTCCTGCTGCTGGATTGCAGAGGGGGCAGCAGCAGCAAAGCATGTCCGTGGGATGTGTTTACACCAGACAACAGAGATCACAGTAATTGAACATCCTTTTTATTGCTGGTGCTGCTCTGCCAGCACTCTCTGGAGAGGCCTGGTGTGGTGGTAGCCTGCGTGGCAGCCAGGGTAGCATCACTGGATTGTACCTCTGCAGGGAGGAGAGGACATTGGGAAAGGGTGCTCCAGGTGCTCTTGGGGACACACCTAGCTGGGGAAGCCATCTAGCTTGAGGAGGTAGCAGGAGCAGCAGAGGGAGAGACAAGTGAGAGCCCTGTGTGTGGGAGAGTACATCAGCCAACCTTTGGAACCAAATACCACAATTTCTTGGATATCTACATCTGCCGAATGGTTGTAAAAATGTATGGATTCTCTTCTGTCAAGTTTTAGTGGTTTTAGTGGTTTTAGTGACAGTGGAGACAGTAGAGAAATACATGTTTATAGAAACAGGCCCGTTCTTTGTGGAGCACTGCTAGATGCAAGTTCAAATGAAAGACTTTGAGAAACGTGCCTGTGTTACACACCACTTTCTCTTCAGTTCTGTTAAATGTATTTTCTACTCCAGGATGCTGCGAACAGCTCTGTGAATGTCTCTCATCTGCTAGGACTGATGTGCAGAGACTTTTTATTCTCTTTAAGCTATTACTGTCCAAAATTGAAAGTTAGTGTCTCAGTTTCTGAGGACTCTGTCAAGTGCTCTCAGGCTCTAACACACCAGCCAGACTCCCAAAGGCCCTTTGAATAACTGAATAGCAAAATCTGTTAGCTTGGCCAGGAGGAGGTGGAGAACTTTGAGGTGGCCTTTGATGCATTTTTCTTTTTTTCCTTGAGAAGTTCAGGTATATATGGTTTTTTAGGAAAAAAGTTCCTATAGTTGTAAAATAAAAGATTTTCATCTTAATTAATTCTAGTAGCTGTCACTATAAAAAAATTTGCTTGTGTATAACAAGGAGAGCAGAAACAAAGAAAGGCCATTCATTCTGCATATGAATTAGTCTGCACATATAGTGTGGAAAATGTTAATTTTATGTTTGACCAAAATGAGCAAAGGCAGAAGTCCTTAACTTCTAATTAGTGCATTATTATTGTATCTCTCCTTCAGATATCTAACAGCAGTTTTCTTTTTAAATTTGTGAATAGTAATGCTCTCCATTTTTTGAGATGTATCATTATAGTACTATGCTAATTTAATAATAGGAAATATTTCCCTTTGCTTTTTGCTTTATTTTGAAAAATTATGGCTTTTACTAAGGAATGCTGAGGAGCTTGGACTATTTATATGGATCATTCTCTCTCTAATTTTTGTTTTTCTCTTTGGCAAGTGAGTAATTGTTAATCTCCATAATCAGCAACCAAACACAAGAGCAAGAAGATCATTTATTTATCTGTACTGTCAGTATTTTGAGTTGTTAGTTGGTAACCAAGTATTATTGTAAATGCAAAGTGTTGTATGGACTAAGAATATTTTTTAGCATGATGTAGATCTTCACTCATTATAGAAGAGTGGTTGTAGTTACTTTAGATACATGGAGTCACAGGCATGTACATGGATTTTCTTGCTGGTTCTTTGTTAGGATGTTGGTTTTGCCATTAATGATGAATTGAAGAAAACGAAAATATTTTTATTTTACCTGTAAAATGTAATTTAGGGTTTTTATTTCTTTCAGAAGTGCTTCTGTTATTACTTGTGTACTGATTACAATGATTCATTATATGATGAATCATATTTTGGGTGTCAAAAGCTTCTAACAACATGCTTATTAGTATTGATGCAGTGCTCAGTATGACATTATCAGTGTGATGTGGCTATAGTCAAGTGATCAGAGTCAGATTTCAGAGGTCTACTTATGAGAAATTTGCACACGTAAGTATGGAAGGGAGAGAGCAATTTAAATTTAGTGTTACTTTGTCCCAGTTATAGCTCATTAATGCACACATATTTATATGGTACTTCCTTAACAAAAGGTCCAGGTGTTTTGTGAACTGCTGTCATAAGCTGAATTTTGGGTGGAGGATAATAGACAGTTAACATGGAATAATAGCATTTTTGTGCTTGACTACTTCTCTTCTTGTCAATCCTAGTTAAGTTTTTATTTTTTATCGTGTCCCTCTGGTGAGGATAGCAGTAAGAAATAGATAAGTACAGGACTCTGCTAAAACAAAGGAAAATGTAAGCCTTTTAGTAAATCTGAGTGTTTAGAGCCTATGGGCTTCAGGTGGTTATTGTTTAAAAAGTAGCATAAGGAAAGGCAGGCTCAACAATGCTGGAAAGCAGGGCTGTGTGATTCTAGAGAAGAAGGTTGGTTCTTTGACCATCAACTTTTGTAGCCAACATCCACTTGAAGTAATTGCAAATATTATTCCCTTTGCCCTCCCCGGGGCTCTTCTGATGCTGCAGTTTTTACCCCGTTGCAGCCCTGTTCCTGCCAGCTGCAGGATGCTGCTGTCCCTCTCATTGTTTGGTGGGAGTGGAGCCCTGGTGAGGAAGCACTGCCTGGCCCACACTCAGGCTGTGCTGGGGCAGCTCTGGAGTGTAGGAGAGCCCTTTCAGCACCGTGAACTGGTGCCTCACTGCTTGGAGCATTGCTGCACTGGAGTCAGAGGTTTCTGGTCACGGAATTGGCTGAAAGCTTTGGAGTTAAGGGCAGGGAAAATGAATTTTTTTATATTTGCTTCAAGTGAACTTGATTGTGCTTTTCAATAGGGTCAATTTTATCAAAAGCACCTGCTCCCACTACGAGTTTCTCTACTCTAAGAATATTCTCCAGTATCCTTAAAATATGCTTGGGTAAAGTACTGACTTAAAATGCAGTCTTCCCAAGAGGAAGAACTGCAGGCTTTTTGATCTAAGCCAGGCAAGTAATAAAGAGTAGTCTAAAGACTCAAAAACTAGAATAAAATTTGTATTTTTAAAGATTTGACAGCAAGTCTAAAAAAATAGAAGAAAAAAATAGAAGTGTGGTATAGGTGTGTCCAGATGGAAATAATACTTAGTAGGGAGTTGGAAGGTAACAGTGGCCAGGAGCTGGCAGAGGAAATGGGACAGTAGGAGACTGGATGTTGCATTGGTTTGGAGCACTTGCATAGCCTTGGACTTGTCCTTGGAATCTCTTTTTCTCATCTTCTGTAGCTTAAACCCAGCCTTTCCTTGTAGAGAGTTTTGACTGGGGAAAATGTGATGGTTGCTTAACACTGATACATTATTATGAAAAAAGCAACAAATTCATTAGCAAAATCAAGGAAAGGATTGATCAAGAGTAAGTGTAGTAACTAGGTGTGATTTGGCCTTGACTGTTTAAAAAAAGGACACTTTTAATGGCCGTGCTGGCTAGGTAGTGTGCTGCAGGGATCCAGTGAAACCACTCTCCCTGCTGAGGAAGCAGGGAGACATGAGACTGAGAGATCTGGGGTGGTGGTAAAAAATCTGTCCCCAAGGACCTGTAACTTCTGCTGCTAATAACTCAGCTGATTCATTGTAATTCAGCTGTTTTGTGAGTTTGGATTTACAAACACTTGGAAAGAAGGGATCCAAAACTGCTTGAATTTGCACACACTTGGAAAGAAGGGATCCAAAGCTGCTTGGTTCTGAAATGCAGACTGGGCTGACACAAATACATCCATCCAGAAGTTGGGAGATGTCATTTGCAGACTGGGATGTGGGATTAGAGAAAAGAAGTCTTCATAGTTGATGTAGTAGATGGTCTTACAACTGATTTAAATTTCATTACACCTAATAACAGTAACATCAGGGCTTTTGATTTCAGTACACAGAAAATCGCCTTAGCAATAGTGGGATAAATGTTTTGGGAACAATTGATGCGTAACAAACAAGTTATTCTCCCCTCTGAGTGCAAATGCTGTTGAACAGCTGTGTGCAGGTTCAGCTTTCCAGCAGAGAAAGCTGGAAAGTACTAGGGCAGTCTTAAGGTATCGACTCACACGTGATGCTGACTAAATGCAGATGGCTTAAATGATTCCTCTTTACAGTTTCATGCCTTGCATGTCTCTCAAAGGCTGCTGCTGCTGCAGTACTGGCTGAGTGATGTATGAAATATGTGTGTTTACATACATATTTACATTTATTTACATTTACAGCCAAACTGTAAAAATGGAGCAGGGTCACATAAGCCAGCACTTGTTGCTGCTAAAATTCTTGTGGCTGGGAAGCATGAGCAGAGTGTTCTTGTTTGCTGGATGCAGTTGAGGAGCGGTAAATAGTAAAAATTACAGTAATTCAAAATGGGGAGAGAAAAAGTCCAGAGTTTCTTTTATTTGGGCTGTTAGCCTGTTAAATTGTGTCAGGAAGGAAAAAGCATTCCAGTAATTGCAAGAGTGTGTTTTAGCATGGCTAGAAATGGCAAGGATTCTTATGACTATTCCTGTTCTTTGCCTGCTTGTGAAAACTTTCACCTTAGGCACAGATGCCAATGCTGACAATTTTGGGACATTGTAAAATTATTTGGAGCAAGGGTTAGATTTTCAGAACAGCAGTGCTTGTCATTGCAGAGGGGGGAAAATCAGAAGAGCTAGAAACAGTTATAAACTACTTGAGGAAACTTTGGGATTAGCTCTGGATCTAGACTCTGACATCTTGACACCAACTTGGATAACACTTGCAACAACTGCTGTAGTGTGATTTTGCAATTCTGCAGAGGCCTGCATGGGAACATGTTAGTCCTGTTGCCACACACACAGAGGAGCCTTGTTGGAAGGCTGATTGCAAACACTAGGGGTCAGCTTTGACATCATATCAGGAACTTGTGCTCATTTTGTCCTTACATGTTGCAGAAATGCAGATATTAATGGTTCATTCACAGCTGGATTAAATCACGGGCAGTTGGTATAGTCTGACTGGAGTGAGCTACAGAGCAGCTGAAGCCTTCTCAGAAACTAGATTTTCATACTGGGATATTAGGTAATTGGAAAATCATCTGGCAGTGTTGGTCTTGAGAAAGTGTAGCATCTCCATGTCAACCCTGAGGAAGGGTCTTCTGAGCCCAGAGGAATTTGGCATTCTGAGTAAAACATTTCTCTGCAGGCATGAGGAGCTGATGGGTGACAGATTTGGGATTCAGCTGATTATAGCAGATATCCGAGACCTTTCCAGTACTTGATGATGACCATATGGCTGCTGTGCTCTTTGCAAAAGCCTTGGCTGGAGGAAAGAAGGGTTTCTACAGATCTAATCAGAACACACCAGGAATCATCATCAGTATTTTGGTTCCAGGCGCTGATGTGTTGCAAAAACAGTTGTGAGAGTTAAGCTGTTGTGCAGCGTGGGAGAGTGTTCATCAGCATCTGTGTGGGTCCTTGCATCAGCCAGAAAGCAGCTGTGAACTGTTTCGTGGGCAAGTTCAAGGTTTGCTCACTAAAGTATCAAGAGCCCTGGACTGTAGTAGTTTTCAGTTACTGAACCTTCCACCTGATGGGTGAGATAGGATTCCAGAAAAGGGAGTGAGCCCAGCACGTCCTGTTCCCCTTGGTGACTTACTGACCAACAGTTGATGGGAAACAGCAGGTAACTGACCACTTCTTATCTTGGGCTTTAAATTAGACTCAACCTGATCTGTTCAGTAGAGCTCCTGGCAAGGCACAGAGACATCTCCAGAGACCCACAAAGCAGAACACAGGGGGGGAAAGTGTCCTTTTGCAAAAACAAAATTAACTTGATCTCTAGGAATTGAGAAGATGATTTTAGATGATCAGTCATATGTTTGAAAGCAGTCATTTTCAAAAAATTGTCTGCTTTGATTCCACTCACAAGGTGGAAATCCCACAAGGATTTCCAGCCCACAAGGATGGAAAGCAGAAGTCTGCTAAAAGTAGTGGGTTTGGTAGTTTTATTTTTGTGCATTGACTCCTCAGAAATTTTACATTGTGAGAGAGTTACTCCTGGGTAAAAAAGACAGTGTATCATTTTTACAGACAAAAAAAAATTCCCTCATATCCTAAAAAAACGCCATGACTCCTTGAGCAATGGATCACTGAATCCTGGGTTCCTGGTTGCATTCGCCGTTGTCCAAATCTTCTCTTCCTTTCCCTGGCAAGCTGGCTGCTCTCCTTTCCCTTATTACCCCTTCTCCATGTCCTCTCCTCTGACTTACACAGGTTCCCAACAAGACCAATCTGAGGCAGCAGTGGGCCCCTGTGCCATCATGCTGGCTCAGGCACCCATCACACCTGCAAAACAACCTTCTCTCTCTCTCTCCCCCACCTACCCCTCCTGCACCGTTTTTATGCCAGTTTCCTAATTACTTAAAATATTTGGTTTTGAATCTGACCAGAAAAAATTTAGGATCGGTCTTTTGGAGAGAGTATGGGAAGGTTTACAGTGTTAAGCAGAAGCAATGAACTCACATCCCTTAGTTCCAGTTCACAGTTTTTCTTTACCCTGTCCAGACTGATGTGTGTTATTAATGTTGCTAGTAGTCTCACCCAATTTTGCATCTCTGTGTCTTCATCCAAGAAGAAAACCACCTTAAGAACACACTTAGCTCTAAGAATATGAATAGCTGAAATTCTGAAAAATAAAAAAGGAAAAAAGAGTTATAGAGACTCACAGTAATCCTGAAAATGTTATACAAAGATGTATTCTCTTTTCCCACTTCTTTTCCTATTTACACTGAGTTAGTTTGCTTGTAGAAGCCTCCTGATATGCACTGGTTGCCAGAAGCCCAATGCTTGGACAGTTCTGCACAGCAGCTTGCTTTTATTACTGTGCTGTACTGGCTTAGGATTTGGGCTGGTATTAAAAAAAAACAAAAACCCTAGAAAAAAGTTAAATATTTGCTGATGTGTTTCCTGCCTCCCACTCACTGTGTTTCAGGAAGTCTTCAGAAGAACTGGACATGGATAAAGTAACAGCAGCCATGGTACTCACCAGTTTATCCACCAGCCCTTTGGTCCGCAGCCCTCCTGTCCGACCCAACGGTAAGCCTTTGGAGCCAGGGGCTGCGGGAAGGGGTGCCAGGGCCCTTTACTGGGGGATTGTTTCCAGGAGTTGTGGCCATGGTGGAGAACAAATGGTGAGTGGCTGTCTTCTGGTATGTTGGGGATCATACTGAGCTTTGAGCCAGCCTAGTCGAAGTCTTTGGTGCAGCACTGGCAGAAATTAAAAGAAACATTTTCTTTAACTGTAGAGCAGCTCCAGTTTATGAAATGGGAGATGCCCATTCCATAAATGCGATATGAGCACTTCAAAAAGTCTCCTGAGCTCACTAAAACACTTAATTTTTCAAAGAACTTGTTTGCATTTGCACATATACAGTCCTAGAATTGTAGAATCGTTAGGACTGGGAAAGACCTCTGAGATCACCAAGTCCAACCATCAACTTGGCACTTACACCATATTCACCTCTAAACCGTGTCCTGAGTGCTGTATCCAGGAAACATGATAGCAGTTGTTCTTGTCCTCCACTCCAGGGAAATCAGATTTTACCCAAAGCCACAATAAGGCAAAGCACTTTCAGATCACAGCCCTTGGCTGAGAGGCCATGCAGTGCAATCTGTACAGCAAGAGGTCTGCTTCTGCTGATGCAGGATTAGACCTCCAGGTCCTGTGCTGTTTGTAACTCTCTGATGGTCTTCCATCAAATCCATTATCCCTTTAAAGACTACTTCATTCATGGTATAGCAGAAGACACACAAAAATAAATATAAAAAGTTTCAGGTAATAAGAAATTGCTAATGAAATATAATTGATCTATGCGAGATTGACTCGAGTTACGGTAAATTTTTAAGAGTGATTTATTTTAAGGAATAATTTAAGTTAGGACGCCCTTATTACGGTACCTCAGCATTGTTTGTATGACTCTGACTTTTCTTACGTGTAATTGCTAAAAAAACACTGGATGCTCTCCTACTGTCAGTAATTTGAAGATTGAGGAATACTTGCTTTTCTTCATGGGAACAGGCATGATCCACTGAATGATGTTCTTAAAGGAATTCATAGCAAATGTCCAATCTTTAAACATTTTTGAACGAATGCTGTGGTTTTTCCATTTATTTTCAGAAAATACAAGTTTTATCCATTTAGTTGGAATTCTGGCCATGAACACCCATGGCCCTTGTTCGTGTGCTTTCCAATGTTGAAAGCCAGAAGTGTTCATGGAGTACCACTGCTCTGAGGACTCAGAAAAAAATGGCTGGGAAACCTCAGCTGGTAACATCCCTGGTGTCATGCCTCAGGACAGGATGTTGCCAGCCCCTGGGAAAGGCCAGCAGAAGGGTAAAAGCACACCTGCTCTCCAGCTGCTCAGCTCACAGACAGCTGAAGATGGATCTGTGCTGATGTGCCAGGCAGGGATTTGGTGTGGCCAGGGCACACACGTCCCCCACTGCATCCCTGTCCTGCGGAGCTGCTCTGCTATGAGTAAAGCAGTATCTGCCACCTTAGACAGTCTGAGCCGGTGACACTTTTCAGGAGCAGCACTGCACATTACCTGCAGCTGTCGATTGGAAAGATCTTCCAAACAAGCCCTTTTGAATTGCTGATAGATAAATGGTGGCTGTTTAACTGCCTTTGATATTTCTTAGCATAGTCTGAGTGCTCTTTGATATTTCTTCATATAGTTTTGTCTGCTTGTTTCCCAAAATCTGGGAAGACTAGCCTGAAAAAGTAATTCCCATGTTTTCAGTAGTCACAGACAAGATTTTGAAGCTGGTTTTGGGCACCTTCTTCCTGAATATCTTAGTTTTGCCTGAGTCAAGGCTTACTAAAGACTTAAATAGAAGTGTAGAGACTTGATAATTTAAAGGTTATTTCGTGTTGCAAGGCTAGGCTCTGATCCTAGTAATACAAGCAACAAATTATTAATGATTAGTTTTTTCTACATGCTTTTCCAGAAAAGGGCAATAAGTAGCAGTATAATTAAAGGAACATTTGTTAAAACAAATGGAATTTTGCCTAGAAGTAAAAAAACAATGACATTAGCATTAATATTAAAGTCAGATATGTGCTGGAATTCCTGGGGATGATCACCCATTTAAACTGGATCAGAGTTTCGCCCTTGTTTCTCTGCAGCTGAGTAATATTTGGTCTGGTTCTCTTTCACGCAACTCCAGCAATGTGAAAAGAGCCCCAAAATAAGAGTAAGTTGCATTTATTTATATATTAAACTTCTTTACATTGACAGATTTGTTAGTATGAATGAGAACCAGTGTTTGGTTTTTTCCCTGTTGTCAACCTCATTTAGTCTTTTCCATACTACTTCAAAAATGTTCTTGATTTACATCTCTTTCTCAGCAAGGTGAGGAGAAGCTGTGAACACTGAGAATAGAAAGTACCACCATAACTGTGTCAGAAAGTAGTAGTTGAAAGAGTGTTCCTTTGTTTTTCTGAAGACATGGAAATTTTAAGCTATGCTAAGGTCACAAGTTGATACCAGATGTATTTTTTGGCTTTGGCACAAGACTGAAGTAGCAAATATTTAAAAGAAACAAAAGCCATCGTCATTACAGTCACATGAAGGTTGTAGTCATGAGACAAAACATGACATTTTCATATGTTAACTTCAGAGCTGCCAGAAATATATATGTCCTTTTCCAAAGAGGAACTGGGAGGGGTGGAGGGAGGGAATCAATTCCATTTATGCCGTGTAGCCCTGATCAGTTAATTAGTACCACTGCCTACTCAAGGGGGCACTGCATTCTGTTTTTTTGAGCAGCTGATGTTAATCATTAAGGATTTTGTCCAAAACCAACTGAATTAGGAGAAAAAACCCAAAAATTCATTGGTTTGGTTTGATAGCTCGCTTTCTCGCCAACATCATTAGTTAAATTTTTCTGTAAGAAACTGAGGAGGAATGAAGGAGTGACTTTTGCAGATCTTTTAAAGACAGGCACTGGCTTGAAAAGACTTGTCTCACATTTAAATATTGTTTCATGAACCGATAAGATGTTGTTTGCTTGCCAGCTCCAAAGTCAGGTATTGCACAATACTCAGGCACCTCCAGTGTCACTGGGAAAAGCTTCCAGTGCCTGAGTTAGGGAGAAGCCGCACCTAAACCATCCCTGCACAGTCACCCAAGCCCTGTGAGAACCTGAGGGTTCTGGCAGAGCCGCCTGTGGCTGCACCCTGGATGTGCTGGGGCCATGCCTTCGCTGGGCTGATGATCCTACATACTCCTCTGCTGCCAGAAGCCCTTTAGGGACTGGCGAGAGTGACATGCTGGTGTCTAATGCCTGAGGACCTCTGCATGTGAAGCGTGGCTCAAGCTGTGCCTCAGACTGCACAGGCAGTGATTTTACTCCCACCCATGGTGCTGCAGAGTGTAAACTGTTAGTTCAAGTGTCCTTACCATGTAATGTCAGGGGAACTGCTGCACTGAGGAGGCAAATAGTTTGTGGAGGTGATCCAGTGTCTGTGTGTTCCACTTCTGAAACCAGATGCCTGTACACCTGTATATCCCAAGGGATACATACCACCTCATGTAGAGATTCAGATTAGGCACAGGTGTGTGTACTGAGAGATTTTTAAGAACACAGAGTGTAACTATGGTTTTCTTTGGTGTTTTAGTACTGGAAAGATGATCATGTTTTTGTGGATCCACTTAGTGTTCTGGGGCTCAAGAGTGTATGTCCCCTTCCCAGGGGATCTCCTGTTGGCCGTATGGTGGCTTGGAGCTTGCTTTGGTGCCGCACCATAGTCATGTGTTCCTGTTGAAAGCTGAGGATGTATTTAGAATCATAGCATAGTTTGGGTTTGCAGGGACCTTTAAAGGTCAATTTAAATGTTTTCCTTAAGTCATGCATGCAATATCTGACTGTTTTTGCTGTTTTTGCAAAAGTTATCTTTTCAAATGCAACATTTCTTTCTAGAAAAATACTTTGCTGCTTTTGTTTGTTCGTTGTTTGTTTTAAATAAAATAAAAATCAAGTGTGGAATATGTAACTTGTGTGCAGTGGGTTAGATATGGTTGTCCTCTCTACATCCAATGCTTTCACTTTCCTTTACTGAATGTACAGTTAATTACCAGCATGGCATCTAAACCTTAGAAAAAAGAGCTCCTTAGCCATATCACAGCGATACTGTTGTAATAATGGCTGTTGTTGTTCTTGACAGAATCCCTGAATGGATCTTGGAAAGAAGGAGGATTTGTGCCTTCTAGTACCAGCAGCAGTGGATACTGGAGCTGGAATGCTCCCAGTGACCAGTCCAACCCATCCACCCCATCTCCACCTCTGTCAGCTGATAGCTTCAAAGCTTTTCGGACACCTTCCCAGCCAGATGATGGGATTGATGAAGGTGAAACAAGCAACCTTCTCTTCGATGAACCCATTCCTAGGAAGAGAAAGGTTAGCCTCATGTTAAATTCCATACCCATGGGCAGATAGAATGTTGGTAGGCTTATTTCCTTGTGAGAAGGGGACAGGTCACCCAAATAGCTCTGCTTGTGTATCCTTCCTTAGCATCCAGTTAACGTAGGGACTTTGCCTAGTCACTGTGTCTCATTCAATGTGGTCACCTCCTGCATACACATGCTGCCATCAGCACCACATATTTCCTGCCAGATGGTGAGGTGCTACAGAGCCTCCTGCTCAGAAAACACTAGAGTGATTTCCAGAAGGTGCTGCCTCTGGCCATTCAAGGGATTTCTGTCTTACTTTGACAAATTCTCTGTGTGCACGATGCAACAGGCAGCCTTTACATGTCATCACAAAAACTGACTATGGCCTTAATACTCCTTGTTCCCTGAAAGTGCTGTTTGTCTGACAGCATGTCAGATACCTTAATACCGTGAAGCTTTCTCTGCACAAACATATGGAGTGAAAAAAGGAGAGAGCGAGCTCAAACCCAATGGTTTTTGATATAGTATTAGCATTAGCCAAATTTATCCTCAGTTGGAGTGCAGAAGCAGGCTAAATAAAACACAACAGAAAAAAAAGGTCCAAAACTAACCCCAAAAAAGCACCGTTGCTAGCCAGCAAGCTTCTCTGGAAGAAAAAGAAAACAAAGAGATGGCACTAGTCCAAGTTTCCTTCCCTCCCAACACAACAGGGCAGATTTTACATAGCAAGATGTAAAAGGGCTTTTTGTAAGGAGAAAAACCAGAGAATTTATTCCTTTAGTGAATTTGTTTCTGGCTCAGTCTGAGACAGTTCATTGCTTCATCACCAGCAGAAAGAAGTTTTAATGGTTGTTTAAGCCTGTTCAGATTTATCCTCCTGCTCCAGAAGCTGCTTATTTGCTGACCCATGCGGTTCTTCCCTTGTTGGTGGGAAAGGGGTGTAAAATATTTGTGCATCTTGCTAAGAAGGAAAAAAGTATTTTGGAGGACACATTTGTTAAAATAAATTAGAAGTTGGAGCTGCGCATTACGCTAAACAGAGAGACAATTTGGGGGCTTGTGGAGTAGGAATGCAGAAGTGTCCTGGTTTGCCTTTTACTTCTCAGTTAACCTTCATGTTATTAGCACCACTCTTACTTCTCAGCTGTGATGAGACAGATGGGTTTGCAGCTGCCATCTTCATTGTTTTCTAAGTTGCTTTCAAATATTTCTGTTTATGTACCCACCATAGGTGTATTACACTATCTGTTCTGGTTCACAGGATTTTGCCTTGTATGGCAAATGTTTTATTTAGATAAACAGTAATGTTCCATGCCAAACTTGGTTTTATAAATTAACTTGCTTTCTTGCAGGTTTTTTTCTTTATTCTGTCTCCAGCATGGTATTTGATCTGAGTACAAGTTAGCACCTTTAGAAGCTGAAACAAAAATGTTCAGGTTATTTCTTCTTCAGGGCCGCAGAAGTCAGAAGGAGTAAACCTGGAAATAGAGTGATTGGTAACCTTACTATTTGCTTAAAAGTTTCCTCTAAGGTAGTTATTCCTCACCAAACCATTTATGTTCTATTATTTTCTTAAATAAAACATTAAGCCTGAAAAAGTAATTTTTGCGAAGGAAATGGAAGAAATGTAAGCATGTTCTTTATTTCTACTGAGTGACCTTTCACTTGGTTATGTTAAAAGTACATGGGTTTTTGCAAACCCCTACCACTGACTATAAATCCAGAATTACAGTGGAGCTAGGAGACTGATTTTACCATCAGACTGGGGATGGATGTTAAACCATTCTGTGTTCATAAAGATGCATGTGGTGTTCATGATGTCATATTGCAATTCTTAGGATGTCAGTTAGAAACACGGCCTTCGTCTCGGTGCCATAATTGGTGGTTGGTTGTGTGTTTTTGAGCTGATAATAGTATTTAGTATTATGTCATAGAAGTAAGAAAAGTATTGATCAGGATTTCATTTGAGAAAAGAAAGAGTTCTGAATCTCTTTGACTGATAGTTGTATTGTCAAATAAAAAAATAGAGAGGCAATTTATGTGCAGTTTATTCCAAAGTAGTTTTTCATGCAAACAGTATGATCAGGTACCTCAAATCTCAAAGCCCTAACCATTCATACTTTAAAACAGGAGATGTTAGACTTCAGAGTAACTATGAAAACATGCTGCTACAAGGAACTTGTATTTTAAAAAGCCTGTCAGCTGATTTTTTTTTTTAAAGTTATATTCTAATCATCATCTTTCTAGCAAATGCTGAAACCATCTTCTGGTATGCAGTTCCAAAGGGCTCAAATTGAAGAAAGCACCAAGTCAGCTTTTGTTCAAGGCACAGTGAAATGTACTTAACTCTTGGGATGTGCTTGTTTCCCCCCCTTTCTTTTTTTCAATTGAGTTTTATATTAATATAATTATTTAATCTTTTATGTAACTAAAATTATCAAATAAAAATACAGTATTTTGATGATCTTCCTTGTGTTAATAATGTATTCTGTAATAATAGAGAAAATTATTTTTGAGACATACAAGCTGTTTAGAATTCTTTTTTTTATTTAAACTGTGCAAAATCAGTTTCATTTTGGGATAAAATTAGCTTTTACATATCTCCAGAGTTTGTAACATCTGTGTTGTTTTAAGACTACTTTTCTCCAGAGTCTTCAAAATGTTGAAGATTGGCCTAGTTATAGCCTTGTTGGCTGTGCTCTAAATCAGTGATAGCTCAGGAGGGATCAATGAAGTTATATTAAAGAATATAAAAAGAATATTTAAATGAGATTATACCAGTATTTTTTTTTATATTGAACACAGACCAATAACTTCTCATTCTCTTGTCTGAGTAAGGTCTACAGCAGCTTCTGAGTGAAACAAAAGCAGATTGTGCCAGCTCATGGTGAATATTGACATAACAGAAGCTGTGTTTTTCTGGCAAAATATTTTTTCGTGCTGCAAATATCGTGAACAGAAACATTCATAAGAGCTTGCTTTGGAAAGATGTTAACTTAAGAAGGTGCCTTGGATTAAGTGAGAAGTCCTCATCAGGGTTTTTTTGAAAGACGTGTAGGAAGTTTTTATATCATCTACCTCCCTTAGTGGAGGAACTGAAACTTAAAAATTGAAAGGTATTGCCAGTGAACAGAGAGAGGTAAAGTTTTGTCACACGCTGCTCCTGCAACTTTTCACTGGGATTTTCTTGAGTTCAGTAGGATGACACACTTAACAAGAGACTAATAGATAATTACAAATTTGGAGTCAAAGTCTCTGAACCTTCACATTGTTTTGTAACTGTTTATCTGTTTTGGGTAGTTTGAGGTTTTTTCTACCTTCGTAGAATTACAGAATCACAGGAATGTTTAAATTGGAAAAGACCTGTAAGAGTCCAGCCCTTAAACCAGCACTGCCCAGTCCAGCATTAAACCATGTCCGCAAGCACCACATCTACACGTCTTTTAAATACCTCCAGGGCTGGTGACACAGCCATTTCCCTGGGCAGCCTGTTCCCATGCTTGACAACCCTTTCAGGGAAGAAATTTTTCCTAATCTCCGTACAACTTCCATACAACTTCCATACAACTAATGTTGCTTTACGCATAACTTTCAGAACTCCATGAAGGTGATGTTCAAATGCCTGTGGAAGAACTGTGGGAAGGTACTGAGCACAGCTGCAGGGATTCAGAAACACATACGGACCATTCACCTTGGGTAAGAGAGAAGTCTGTTTGGAAGTCTAAAGGATTTGGTATAGAAAGGGAGCAACTGCCCTTGGCTGGAGAGATGAGCTGGATTGTCCTTGGCTTCTCTGTCTCATGTTCCTAGGTTTCTGAGGGAATTGCAGAATAGTGCATCAAGGTGAATGAGCACTTATTCCAACAGCGAGGCACTTTCTTTCCTGAAATTCTGTCAACTTTGCTAGAAGGCCAAATAGAGCTCGAGGTCACGCTGCACTTCCCTGTCAGCTGCGCAGCTCAGTGCCATTACGTCGTATGTGCTGTCTGCACATCACATCTGGGATGGCACTCTGTGGGAGACAGGTTCAGGGTCTTGCATGAATACTTTTCTGCTTTGTTTAACGTCAGGTCAGGTGCTTGTCCCAGTTGTGAGTTGAATTAATGCCAAAAAAAAGCCAAAAAACCCACCAAAACCACAAACCACATATGAAACCTAAAAAAAAAAAGGAAACTGAGCTGCATGTTGTCATGGTTTGACCCCAGTCAGCAGCTAAGTACCACAAAGCTGCTCACTCACTATCCCCTTCCTTCCCTGGGGGGGAGAAGAATCAAAGGAATAAAGAGTAAACCTCATGGGTTGAGACAAGAACAGTTTAATGGCTTAAACAAAATAAAACTAATAACTAATGATAATAATAACAGTAATACTAATGACTCTAATATTTGTAGTGAAAGGGGAGAGAGAGAGAAATAAAACTGAGGAGGAACAAGTGATGCACATTACAGTTTCTCTCCACCTGCTGACCAATGCCCAGCCTGTCCCCAAGTAGTGATCCGCACCTCCCAGCTAACTCCTCTGGTGTATTTACTGAACATGACATTCTATGGTATGGAGTATCCCTTTGTCCTGGCCATGCTCCCTCCCAGCTTTTTGTGCCTCTGCTCACTGGCAGAGCATGGGAAGCTGAAAAGTTCTTGATTTACTGTAAGCAGTGCTCAGCATCAACTAAAACATGAGTGTGTTATCAACACTCTTCTCATCCTAAATCCAAAAGACATCTCTGTGCCAACTACTTGGAAGAAAATTAACTCCAGCCCAGATGAAACCAGGACACATATGTACATTACTTGGACTAGAAGCAAAACCTAATGAACCTTTTAGGACACAAGTTTGTTTCAGAGCTTTAGTTTGCAGCTGAACTCTCCTGTGCAGTTCACTGAGGGATGTACCTGTCTCCTATAAAATTACAGTGGGGACTCATGGTCTTCACCTGTTAGGTGAAAATACATCTCTGTTGTGCAGGTCTGTGTTACCCACTGCTTAAAAATTAAAGCCACGACAAGAAAGGTCTGGAGCTCAGGATGGTCTTGAAAAGGTCATAGCAATTACCATTGGGCTTATAAGTAACAGTGTGGGAAACAGAGAAAATCTCTCTCAAAATGCAATTAGGAATGTTGCTTTGTGCTTTGTATTATGGGGACATCCTCTGTGGTGTGGGAAAGGGAGAAGTAAATAGCAAAACCTTTCTGGAATTTCCTGGAGTTAGCAACTAGTTTTGGTGAGTGACTGGCTGCATTCTGGTAGGTGGTACTTCTGGTAGAGCCTTTCAAACCTGCTGGACGTATGTTCTCTCAACAAGTTCTGGTCTGGACTTAAGATAAAGTATAGTCAGCTGGGAACTACTGCTTTGACCAGGCTGCTTCACTGTTAGCACTTGTGCTCAAATGCACCTCAGATGAAACTTTAAGGCAATTAAACCTTGTGCATGCCCTCCTTCAATAAGTCTGCTTCTGGAGAGCAGGACCAGAAAGTCCTGGCCGTGGCAAGCCAGCCCGAATGAGTCCGTTCTCTGTGTCTGAGTGAGTTGCATGGTGAGACTGTTTCCTAGCGAATTCTTCCAGTATGCTACAGAAAGATATGGTGAATAGCAGCCATAGCTATATTTGGTATAATTAAGTAACTTTGGATAAGATTGCATATTGTTTGCTCTAAGATGAGTGAAGTGTATCTTGCCTGTGTCTATTATCTTTGCTGTGACTTTTGAAGACAGAGTGCGTTGAGATTCTTATTAACTTTACAATAGTTACAAATGAGAAGCTGTCAAACATCTACTCCAAGGTCAAAGAATTAGTCAAGAATGACACAGAGAGGGAAAAAAAGTAATCCCTACTTCTTTTCCCTTCAGACTAGATGATTTTTCTCTCCCCCTTCCCTGCAGCCAGAATGCAGATAAAGTAGGAAGGGTTGAAACTGCAAATACTAATTTATTGACAATATGAATATATTTGCTCATGCATCTAGAACTTAAAATTCACCTCAGGGTTCTTGCTTTCATTTAATCAATTCTTATTTCTTTTTCTTGATACAGACGTGTAGGAGAGTCTGACTACAGTGATGGAGAGGAGGATTTTTACTATACAGAAATCAGGCTCAACACGGACTCAGTAGCTGATGGCTTAAGCAGTCTTTCCCCCGTCTCTCCATCTTTAGCATCTCCTCCTTCCTTTCCCACCCAAGACGCAATCCGTCCTGAAACTTCCTGTGCCAAAACCGAGACTAAATTGATGACACCTCTGAGCCGCTCAGCTCCTACCAACCTCTACCTCGTACACACGGACCATGCTTACCAGGTAACACCAGTGGGATGAGCTCCAGTGACTACACTAATGTCAGTAATGTGTAAAGAAATGTCACATCACAATGTTTGGGTTTTAATGGGCTGAAAGGTTTTCAGGGCAGTCAAAGGCATTTTTTTAATTTAAATTGAGATGTATTCTTCTGAGCTCATTTTTTGTTTGTTTGTTTGTTTATGTGCCCACCACAGCCGGTAGATTTTGGGGTGCTCTTTATCCAGCCACACAATAGGTGCATACTTCAGGTTGAGAAGTGTTGCTTTGCGTATCCCACTGCCTACATCAGTTCAGTTTTCACTGACCGTAAAGAGAACCCAAGGTGACGTGCTCAGATGGGGTCTCCTGCATTGTAAAAATTCCCATCCAGTCAGCCGAATCCCTTCCAGAGTCTTCATTTCAGCTCTGCTTTTATTGAACAAGTACAAGCTCTGCTTGAACTGTCAACAAACACCAAAAGGATGCCAGGAACAATTCATTTCCTCTTTTTGTACAGTGTGAGATGTCAGTTTGCAGATGTGAAGTAGAGCAGGAAGAATGAAAAAGCGAATATTGTATCTTCCTATTTTTGGAGGTAATTCTTTTCAAATGGCAGAAACTGCTGTCCCAAAACGTTCCAGCTAAGTTTCAACAGGAAGCATTAATTATAAAACTGCACTAAAACTTGACATGTTTTGGTCTGGATACCGCAAAAGAAAAGAGGAATAGAGGCTTTGAAGTAGTGTGGTCCATGACCTGTGTCTGCACTGGAGAACTGAACTCTGTTAAATTTATCAGATGCAATATAGAGCGTTATGCAGATACTTTTGTGGTGTGCTTGGAGCACACCCACTAAAAGGCCAGAGGGGACTATAGAGAATTCACAGGCTTCTTTTAGACTTTTGTGCATGTTGAAAAGCATGGGTGGAAGCTTGGTATCACAGGTGGAAGCTGCATCAGGTAGCACGCCAACCTGGGGATTGATGAAGCCAGCTAGGAGAAAGTAGCTTAAGCCCTGCCTCAGACAGTGAGGCAACAAGTCTAGGCTGCTGAGAAGTTTTGCTTCATTTGAGATTCGCAGTCATGACCGTCTGCCCTGCTGTTTGGAGACCCACTCAACCCTTTTTTCACAAGGAGCCTCTGAGTAAAGCACTTGCCTAAGGAAATCCTAATTCAAGTGTTTAAGGCCCTTGAATTGGATTTGAATCTAAGTATTCCACGACACAAGACTACAAGTGCCTGGGCCCCACTGGCTTTTCAGGTTGCTCTGGTTTCAATGCTTAATTTCATCAGTGAGGAGTGACACAGTCCACACTGTGCACAGCTTGCTAATTGGAAGCAGGAGGCAGGGTCCGTGCTCAAGCATTCAGGCTGTCCTGGCAAAGGAAGCAGCTTCTGTAGAGAAGGTCAGTGGCATCCTCTGCCAGGATGTCTCCAGTCCTGCAAGAAGAGCCAGGAGGCAGGGTGGAGATTCAGATCTCACCAGCCAGAGGAGAAAGTGGAGATTACTTCATTGGGAGCAGCTCAAGGAACTTGGATAAGGTTCCTGTTAAAAAAAAAAAAAGGGGGGG
>VZRQ01018916.1:982306-1027224 GCA_013397975.1 Machaerirhynchus nigripectus | reverse complement strand
GGGGGGGGGCAGAAAAACAGAACCTAAACTTGGTCGCAAGAATCCTGAAGAGATCTGTTGATTGCCATTTCCTATATGACTGGAAAACATCAAATAGACTACTTGTAGTGAGAAAGATATGAGGAGAGTGAGGCAAGTGCTGATGCTCTTCCCTCACCCAGTCCTATGGGTGAGGAGAGATTTAGAAGAGTAATTGAAGAAATTCTGGAAAGTACAGCAGCTGAGGTGAACTGCAGTGGGAGAAAGATGAGAAAGATGGTGCTAGAACAGCCTAGGAAGCAAAGAACAAATCCCTCTGGATTCAAGGAGAGCATTTGATTTTAAAATGTATAGGCAGTATTTGTTAAGCTAGAGATTAAATTTAGTTTAAGAGAAGGAGCTGGAAAGTCCCAGAGAACAGCAGTGAGTTATTTTGAAAGGGCTTGTGGATGTCATTAGTGGAGTTAAATGAAAAGCTGTTCCTGACCCTGATCTCATTTTCATTAAATCATTTTGGTAATACACAAATACTATAATAAACTTCGCTGATAACAAACTTGGGAGACACCAGCAGTAAAGGAGTTATATATCAGGCTTACATGACTGGGTGATCTTAAGAATAATGGGTTTTGGATGCAAAGTCCTGCATCTGAGGAACTAATGAGATTTTTCTGCTGCAAACTAGGGTACTTAGAAAATTATGTGAGAAGGAAACCTATGTTCATTAATCAAGCACAGAATGACGATGAGCCAACAACAATAGAGCTGTGACGGGGGTAAAAAGTATCTAGGAGAGACAGGGGTTTTTAACACCATTATACAAGACCCCCACTTAACTTTGACTGAAAGCCTGAGTAGAGTTCTGGTCAGCCAAATTCGATGTGATGGGCTCCAACCAGAAGAAGTAGAAATAACGTCATTAGTGTTGAAGAAAGAGGGCAGAGAGAACACGGGCAGACTCTCCAGCCTTGGGACTGATACCTCACGGTAAGCAAGGGATGAGGAGAGGATGGAATTGCTGCCTGGGAAGAAAGTGAGAGGACAAGCATGAGAGGGGAAGAGGATGAGCACAGGCTATTTCAGATATAAGGGTAATGTTGGCACAAATAAATAAATAAATAAAAATTATTCATTAATATATTTTGATTGGTAATCAGATGAGGTCTCTAAGCAAATTGAGGTTGGGGTATAGAAATTCTTCACTTGGTTGTAGTGTTATGGTTGTTTACCTTCTGCAAGATATTGACTAAAATGTTAGCCTGAAAAAGCTGGCTGTGCTTCATGAGCAAAGATGCACATCTGGAAGCAAGTGAACAAGGTGATTGACTATCTAAGTCTACTCATGTCTGAAGTAGATATTTAGGCACTGAGAAAAAGGAATTGAGCACTATGGTATTTTAAGCAATTGCAAATTGCACCAGTTTTAAACTTAGAAAACTATTGCCTGTACCTGTTAAATTTAACTACAGAGGAACTACAGGCAGGCTCTTTCAGTACTTAGGATTTCCATTCCAGGTCTTATTCAAATACTGAGGAAGTTGCTGTGCTGACCCTGATGGGTTTGAGCTGCCACCCTTGTGGAATGCTGAGCAGAGGCAGTGCTGCCTCACTGCTCATCCAGCTCTCCCCAGTTCTTTTCGTCTGGAGCGCTGTGGTCATTCACTCCTTCCCATTTGAGCAGGCTTGTGATGAAGAGCTACTGGTACCATCTGAAGTTGCCAAATTGTTCTCAACGCCTTTTAGAGAGGTTTTTATTATGGAGCTCAGTGGATGTTTGCTCTGCATGTCTGCGTGGATTCTCTTGGAGCTGTCAGCAGCTTGGCAGCCCACAGAGCATCTCTGCCATACACAGAGGCATCTGGTGGTCTCGCCTTCCTTTTCCTGGAAAGGCTCTAGGGCATTGCTTCAGCTCTTTTTTACTTGGGAGATTGTCTTTAATGGGGACTATCAGGTTGTAGTTTGTCATCACTCCTCTCTGCCTAGTGGCTCAAGGAAGCACTCTCTTCCTGAAGCAGTGAGACAATTTCAGCAGCTCCAAACACAAAAATTGCTTAAATGAGTTTATTGTGTTATTGTCACATACAGTCAACTGAAAGGTAGAAGTGAAAACTCCTTTTAGCAAATTCTCTGTAAGTTTAAACCAAGGAGGTTTTTTATGGGCAGCTTGAAATTCAAGGGTCAAAGTGAGCCTTTTTTCATGGTGGCTGCTCATGCTCCTGCTAGGCAGGGTAGCTGCACAACTATGAATTTCATGATTCTGAAAATTAAATGGGATTCAAAAAGAGACAGGGAAGAATTCATGGAATCTCATAACGTAGAGAGAAAACCAAAGGAAAGGCACAAGATGAAAGGTGCTCAACAGTCTAAGCTCAGGTTATTGCATTTGCACCCCGGGGCAGCACTGGGTATTACAGCCGCGTTGGGAAGAACATCGGAGTTCAAGGAGCCCAGGAGTCCTTCAAATACTTGCTTTAGTTTAGTGTTTTAAGAGCTGTTTTTTGAATCCAAAGGATGATTTACAGCTCCTTGTTTTTAATAGGAAAAACTGTTTCAATTGGGATGACTCCTAACATTTATCTGATAAATGGGAAATGGCCAACCCTTACTGTTGATCGCTTCCATCCAAGAAGCCTTGCTATCCACATTGAAACTGTGTAAAACAACTGCCATGAGTTTAAGTATGGCCTTGTTTATCACTGTGTAACAGGTGATAATCTGTGAAGTAGTTTTTACTTCTTGCCGGCATTATTTTAAAAGCTATTTGTATGTGACATTTGATTTTGTCTGGTTTTTTGACAGCTCTCGCTCTTAAGGGTTTTCTGTGGATTCTTTTGAGAGCAATCATCTTTCTCTAAACAAGGTTTAGGAACAGTGGTATATATATAACTCTGTCCCTTCCTTACTAGCTTATCCATGATTATCTCTCTCACAAGGGTAAAATGCTTGTCACCATCGAGTTTTTTTATACCTTGGAAAACCTCTCACAGATTTACCATTTCAAGGAATGAAAGATCCTTTGAAATGCTTTGGAAGAGGAATGGTTCTTCTTGCTGGAATAATACTTTCTTTTCACACAGGCCACTCCTCCAGTGAACATTCCAGGGTCAGCAAAATTCACTCCCAATGGCAGTAGCTTTAGCATCTCTTGGCAGTCGCCTCCAGTTACCTTCACCGGCATTCCAGTAAGTGCACATCAGAAAAGGAAAGAAGGGGAGAAAGGTTTTTTAGATATTCTTGCTTTGTTTCACAGTGTGTAATTGTAAAAGCAAATGTAACATAACAAATACCAAAAAGAAACAAATTAAACATGTGCCTCAGTTTGCCAACATGTCTGTTTTTAACACCTTTGTTACTCTCTTTATCGGTACAGTTAGGTTACTTTTGCATCAGTGTCTACAAGCAGACAATTGAGTCTATAGTATATATTTTTTTAACTATATGCTTACAAAAGAACATTCGGGTAGGTGCAGAGCCTGGCACTATGTGCTTCTTTTTGTGCCACTAAGAGATTTCTTAAAAACTTAGATGCAAAATCTAGTAATGGTCATTACCAGTCTAGGCCTGGTAATGGTTATGCTGCCAGGCCAGTTGGATTCAGGCAGTGGGGCTGTTACCTAAATGAACTCTGAAGATGAAGCGTATTTGAAAGGCAACAGAAAGAAACAATAAGATGAATGCAAAGTCCCATTTTAGGAGGCTACAAGTATGTAGCTGCTACTGATAGCAGAAAAATTGTTTTATACAGAAAGTATGTTTGGTATCTATTGCATTTTGTTATTAATACATATTGCAGTTTGACAGCTTTTTAATGAGGATATATTAGATGGAAATTCAACACTGACCCTTTCGTCAAAAAAGCTGTTGTACAAGGCCTAATTCCGTGAACAGGACTGCAGAAATGTGATGTTTGCTTAAACACAGAATTGCAGTGGTTCTAAACGTACCACAGTGTAGGTGTGGGTACTGTGGGGGGAGTGAAAAACCTTTATGAAGAGTTGCAAGGGATTTGGCTTGTCGTGTCTGGTGTGGGGACTGCTGAAAGTAAACGTAAATCACTGTTTATGAGTAGTGGGAAATATCGCTGATGAATATAAATAAATATTAATGTAAAGTATCCTCATTTTATTGGAAAGCACTGTTCTCAGGATAAATTGATATTTTCTAATCATAAACCTTCTTGATATCATAACATCTCATTTAATATTACACTTCATGAATTTATGAATTTTTAAAGTGTGTTATATAAGGCACATTGCTCATCCAAAGAACCATATAGCTTTTTTTCTCCTGACAGTGAACATTAGACAAGGCGATAAGAGATACTATTTCCCTCCCTTCTCTTCACCAAGTGAATCTCCAAAGCTTCTTACTGTCAACCTTTGGCAAATCTTGGAGATTTTCTGCAGAGGCTGTGGCATCCTGCAGAGCTGATAAAAATGGAAGTGACTGAATCAATTACACTGCACTCTGCCAATGAATATTTATTAAATTCCATCAAGGAACAACTAACAGTGAAAGACATCATGCTGGCAGCAATTTCAGCAAGAGTGCCTTGACAGAGTGTGCTATCCGCAAAGTTCCCTGAGAATTTGATTTCCCAACAATGGGGTTGATACGGAGTAATTATGAAACTGGCTCCTTTTGTGGAGTAGCAGAAACTGGTGCCAGGAGTGTTGGGAATCTAAAAATGCAATTAGTCACATTGTAAATCAGACACTTAAGAGGACAGGATTAGACACGTATGTGTCGAGTTTACTTGTTCAGGCAACAACACTGATCTGTGGCTGTAGAGTGGAGAGTTCTCAACAGAATTTAAGAAATGCCAAATCACTTTCTGAGAATTCTATGGAGATGGCAATGATTTAAGTACAATTTGAAAGTAATCTCAATACAAAGACCTGGGGAAGCAGTGACGTAGAATTATAAACTTCTCAGGGAACCATGTGAACTGCCGTTATAGCTCTAACCACATTTATAAGGCTGTTTAACAAAGAAAAAAATAATAAGAAAAAAATCTTCCAGGTTTGCACACACTTGACTACTTTGTCATCAGTGTGATCATTTGTGAATTGCAAAGGCTTGCCTGCAGTGAAAAATTATGTGCAGTGAGTGAGGGTGCAAATGCAAATTTATGTTTAATACCTGTATATTGAATTAAAGTTTTATTTCTGTTTTGAAGTAAATTGGATATTGCTTTACAAAAACGGGGGTCTGGCAATTCCCACCCTTACACTGAGTGTAGGTACTTCACCTAAATTCAGACTTTCTCCTTCCCTCTTGGGGTTTATTTAAGACTACGTGACAGAGCCAGCATAACATAAACTCATGCAATTGTGACATGCACGGTCCCAGAGATGAGACGCAAATGTGTAGCACCCAAGGGAACTTCAGAGAGTAAGTCCAAACCATTACTTTTTGACTGACCCTTAATATTTATGCAAGCAGTTTTCTAAAATGACTTTTGAATACTTTTCTGGCCTGGACAAACCACTGGGCAGGAAAAGATTACGTACAGATTTGAAAAAGTGCATAGGTCTACAAACTGTTTCATGTTACTAGTGATGTTGGAATGGGGCTGTTGAATCCTGGTTTTGAAGAGGTTTCTTTCTAGACCTGTATGTCAGTCATTAAGACCATGAGAGAAACAAAATGTCTCCTTTTGCATTTATTTTTTGACACATACTGTTGTGTTTCCCCCTTTCATTCCTGTGGACACTGAATTTCAATGACACTGAGCACTTCCTGCTGTCTGTCCTGGGAACTGGGGTGTTCAAACACCATGGGTTGCATTAAGTCCTAGTTTTCAGAAAGTCTTTAGCAGAGCAGCACCGAAAGGCCTTTGTGAATATGGGTGTGCTTATCAGCAAGTAACTGAGAACCTCAAAACAAACCATATGTACTGCTGGATCAGTTTGGCTCAGTATGTGGCTGCTCTAGGCTCAGGGGTATTCTCAACATCTAAACATAGGCATTTATTTAGAAGTATTGTAGTCATAAGGGAGGAGAAGTGGCCACGGTCACTTGGTCTGTTCATCCTGGAGGAGACTGAGGGGAGACCTCATTGCAGTCTGCAACTTCCTTGTGAGAGGAAGTGGAGGGTCAGGCACTGATCGCTTTGTCGTCCCGAGGGACAGGAGCCGAGGGAGTGGCCTGAAGTTGTGTCAGGGAAGGTTTAGTTTGGATATTAGGAAAAGGTTCTTCCCCCAGAGGGTGGTTGGGCGCTGGAGCAGGCTCCCCAGGGAAACAGTCACAGCACCAAGCCTGACAGAGTTCAAGAAGTGTTTGGACAGTGCTGTCAGGCACATGGTGGGATTCTTGGGGATGTTCTGTGCAGGGCCAGGTATTGGACTTGATGATCCCTGTGAGTCCCTTCCAACGGTGGTTCTGTAAGGGGAATCCCCAAAGCCCTTTGTGCTCTGAAACATGCATAGGTTAGAGTCCAAGGCAGATGGGAAATACACTTTTTCATACCATTTTTCTAAGATAACTGTGCAGGTGAAAGGTTGAATGTTAGAACAGATATGAGCCATTGTGAGGTGTTCTCTGCATGAAGCAGAAAGGACAGGCTGATGTTTGCTCTACCAGTTGATATTGAACTAGGAGAATAAATTAGCCACAACCTAGGGTTGCATGAGGAGAGTGAATTAAATGAGGCAAATGGGATGAGCCATGGTGAAGTCCATATGTCTTGGTAGTGGAGGACTTAACATAATGACCATGTACTTCCACTTTTATGTAATGTAGGGTAAAAGTCTTCCTGAATGTCAGTTTAATCTCTGCCATGTGATACTGACTTCTATTTGCTCCTAAGACGCAAAAAGGTTGAACAGGCAAGATCTTTGAATAATCTGATGTTTACGGATCACAAATCTTCTCTGTAACCACAGTTTCCCCCCCAGGAGTTGCAACTGGAAACTCCAGGTCCTTGCTTTGAACAAAGAGCATCATTTTACTCTGCATTAGACACCACTTCAGACATGAAAAGCCTCCAAGGGCAAGGATTGCCTTCTCAGGGCTTGCTCTTAATCTGCTCTTAGTGTTCCCTACAGAGAACAGCTGACTGGTATTGTTTAGGCCTTGGTGCAAAGCTTATCAAAATACACTAACTCTCAGCTTCAGTGCTGTTTAGCTGCCTTGGTGTGCCAGTCCATGGAACCATCGTGCAGAGACCCTCTCAGGAGAATGCAAGGGAGGAGTCTGCACACTGCAATTACTGCTCCAGCCTGATCTCTGTTCAGAAGTAAGCAGGATAATTGCTTATAACATAGGAGGCCATCCAAGTTCTCCTCTGTTCAATGACAACCAGCTGATATGTTGAGTGTCAGTTACTAGTGGTAGACAAGTAATAATTTCTGGTTTTTAAAATGTTTCTGAACCCTAGAACAATGACTGGAGATCCCTGGTTACTGGTAATGACTGGAAAACTGTACAGTGTCTGGTAAATGCCAAATACTACAAAAGTGCTACTGCTTTGCATTTTATCTTCAGTGTTTCAATCATTCTTAGGTAAAACAAGGAAAGTTGTTGATAAAAATTTGGAAAAAAGTAGCAGAGAACAAGCTGCCCTCAGTGTTCTGGAGGGATAGAGCAAAAGGAGCTAGTGTGGTCTCTGGACGTACAAAACATGGTAAGCTGGCAGAGAAAGAGGATATTTCTTTCAAGTTTTGCAGGTATAAGTTTGTATATCGGTAATGGTACAAGTTTGTTTAGAGTGTGAGCCACATATGCAGTTAAATCAGAAATTTCTCTTGCTACCAGCCAAGAGTAAAAGTTGAAAGAGTGTCTGTACTCAATTACAAGCATTAGTTTTTGCTACTATGGAGTAGCTTTAAAATAGACTTTGTATGAAAAATCAAAGCACTTACAGTAATTCTCTTCAAGTGAGGTCAGTCAGTTCCCTCTCTTCCAAATATTGTAAGACTTCAAAAGGGCAGGAGGGAAAAGTCATAGCAGTGCAGAGAGCTATGACTGTATCTGCAGTTCCTGGCAGCAGGAGGCTGACTGTGCACTAGATGCCCAAATGAAGCTTGCTACATTCAATATACAACAAAAAAATGAGTGTTCAGAATTTTTTTATGGTGTTTTAGATGTAATGTGGTTGTGACCTTTACACAGGAGCAAAATAAGACCATAGTAAAATAATTTAGATAGTATTTAAGGCCAAGCTTTATGCCATGTGATTGCTTGAATGATGTTGCCAAGCCCTGTGCTCATGTAGGAGACTTCTTTGGGAAGTCTCAGGAGACCAAACTACACCCTTCGCTTGGAAACATTCACAAAGAGGACACCTGCTGAGAAGGTTTACTGCACAGAGTAAGGAGATATATCTTGTTAGCAACTTTGATCAGAAGGGCTGCATTGTGCTCCCTGCCTGTTAAACGTCCAGGGGCCACATTGTAAGTGCTCTTCAACAAACCGTCTTCTCCAAGGGTGTCTCTCCACAAAGAGTGCCGAGTCACAGACAGGAGTAACAAGTGAAATCCCTTTATTTCATAGGAGATTATTGGTATTGATCTCAGCACAGGACAGAGTTTATTTTTCCAGTTATTTTCTTTGCTTAAATTGGAGAAGGTTTTCCTAAGAGCTATTCAGAGTTTTTAAATAAGAATGAATGTGTTTCTTGCCTTTTCCAAAACCTGCAGTGATGCTGATTTGTATTTTGGTTTGCTCTAGGAGGATGATTGGAAATACAGGGAAACAAAGAGACCCTAATGCAATGTACCTACTGCTAAATAAACTTACAGCTTAATTATGTTTGTATGTTATATAGTCACCTTTTCTGGCTATCCTTGCCACCATGAATCATAATTTGCATTTTCTGGGGAAAAGAATTTATACTGCATTCATATGTATATGTTCTTCGTAAGCAGCTTTTTTGTCTGTATTGACAGGTCTCACCAACCCATAATCGTCCTGCAGGGAGTGGAGAGCAGAAACAGTCCCACACAGTTCTTTCATCACCGCCTAGAGTAGCATTTGGCTTGAGGTATGGGACCATTAGCTCCTGCTGACACACCACAGCCTCACAACCTGGAGGGCATTCAGTAAATAAGATGTCAGTGGCCAGAGAAACAGAAAAAGCCCACCGCCAGCCCTGATTGCAGTTGTCAGGCAGGTTCTTGCTAGAACTCTTCACAGTAAGCGTTCAGAACCTTACTATTTTTCTTTTCACTACCATCAAAGGTAAAGTTCAGCTGCACTGTCTGTCTTTGCACTTTGCCCTGAAAAGCTGGACAGTCTTATATGTTTATCACCATTCAGTCAGAATGGTATTTGGCTTCAGTTGAATTATAAGGAACCCTGTCCTACAATAAATTAGATCAAGGCAAAGCTTTTTATGCCTTGTCTTCCTAGACATAAACTGCATTCATTTCCATTAAATCTAACTGATATTTGACCAGAATCTACTTTTAAAGTTTTCAAAAAGTTATGTAAAAAATGAAACTGTAATGCTGAATTTCTTCCAGTGAAGAAATTCCTTATTTCTCATAGTCCTAAAGGTGACTGTACCCTAAAATGAGACAAAAAGAAGATTCATGCTTTTCATTTTCTTCATGACTCTCAGATCATTGCATATGCTATAAACCAAACTTGGGATCTTCCCAGTTAATGGATTGTGCCCATTAATTAATGTTCAGTAGTCAGAAAATGTGTGAGTATGCAAGAGAGAAATCATCGGGCAATTCCCATGTGTGCCATGCAGTGTGTAAAACAGGGATTAAACTGTTCTGTTGGTACAGTCACTGTACTTAAAGATGCCAGGACAGATGGCATTGCTGTAGTGACCGTTGAGTTGCTTGGTTAAGCACTGCTCCTCAGGTTCGCTGGCTTGCGGTGTGTTCAATAAAAAAACTTCCATTTTAACAGTTACTTGGATTATTTTCTGAACTTGTGATATTTTGAGTGTGGTTGTAAGATGGAAAACAGGACAATTGTTGCAGCTTTAAAAGCAGGTGCTGCCCACCTTGCTGACTTTAGGGACCACAGAGAAGGTGCACACAAGAATGTGCTGCAAGTGAGAGCAAGGGCTAAACTTTCACTTTGTTTTTTTTCAGTCACTGAGCTCAGAGCAAACTGTGCAGGAAGGACCAGCAAGGTTAGGAGCTGGTAGCTTTTCTCCCCTTTGACATAGCTGATACCTGCTGGTGGTCAAGGTCTGCTGCTCTGAACTATGCCAAATATTTTTACCACAGCTCTGCAGCACTTTAGCCTGACATGGCCTAGCCTGTACTGTGGAACAGCTATGACTGCCCGTTATGGCTTGGCACTTCATGTGGCTAAAGTATAATTTATCTAGTCCAGGTTTAGTTGCTGGCTAAAGTCAGTATGTTCCTGGGATCATCCCAGGAGCACAGGAGCAGGCTCAGCAGCTGCTGCAGAGGCTGTGGAAGCCAGGTAAGGAGAAGGCCTAGTCCCTGAGAGTGGTGGAGTCATGGCCATACATACGTCTGTCACTTCATCAGCTCCCAGCTGGAACAAAACCAGCCCAAATCCTGTGAAAGACCCAGGGTTCTCTGCCTCCTGCACTCCATTGAGTCTGCTGTCCTGGTCTTAGGGTGAAAAGCAAAACTACTAAAGCATTTTGTTAACAAGCTTCCCTTTCTCTCTGACAGGAAGCCTAGAGGGGAGGGGAAAAAGTGTCGGAAGGTCTATGGGATGGAGAACAGAGATATGTGGTGCACTGCCTGCCGATGGAAGAAGGCCTGCCAAAGGTTCATCGACTAATGATTGAAATTATGCAGAGGATTTGGGGAGGGGGAGGACAACAGCAAAACCAGATTGCTGCAGCTGCACTGTATCACTTCCCATTTTCCCCTCCAGTGATGTGGTGTTGGGAGTTTTGGTTTTTTGGGGTGGTTTTTTTTTGGTGGTTTTTTTTTTTTTAAGAGCTTTGTATTTCAAAATGAAGCACTTGTAGCCAAGGAGAAGCACTAATTAAAACCTGTGTGGAGCAATAGAGCAAAAAAAAAAAAAAAAAAAAAAAGCAAAACTAAGACCACACAACAAAATCTGTCTCAGTAAGTGTGGAAACCAGCGCAGCTATTTGTGTTCTTCTGTAAAAGAAACGAAAAAGTTAATTATTTTGCTAACTCTGTGAGCTGCTTGCTCCCTAGGATCATTTTTAACCATTTCAGTCTTTCTGCTGTGAACATCTGTATTTGCTAAACTGAACAATTTTTCTTTTCCTGAAACGAAGATCTCTTTTTGAAAGCTTTCTAATAAACACTTCAGAGTCATATAAGCTACAGTTTTCTCAACAAAAGCTGTACTAAGACTGGAGACTGTTAAATAATTCTCCTGATACAAATGATCATGATTATATTTTTGAAAAGGGGATGTAGGGAAGAGTTGGGATTTTCATTTGTTTGTTTATAGGAGAAAAGCAAAGTGTGATTTTGCAAGGAGAGACAAGCAGCATTCCTGGAAGATTTTTAAACGAGGCACAGACCAGTGGAGTGGAACAAAGTAATTTAAGTACCAAATTGGATTTTGATCCTCTAGAGGAAGAAAAGCAGCAATGGCAAGTCACCAGCAGATACTGTCACGAGAAGTTTGAGGGAAGAAATCAGTGATGCTTGATTGAAACCCACAAGAACATAAGGGGACTCCAGCAGCTTTTCCTACTACTCTCCCCTTTCTGAGGGGGGATGAACGGTTGGACCAGCACAGCTGTTGCTGCAGGATGCCTGTGAAGAGCTAGTAAATGCAGCCACTAAGATTATATGTAATACCTAATTCAGGGACACGATCCAGCCCAGCAGTTCTGTTTTTGCTTCCCTTTCTCATATTTGAGAGATTGTTGTTAAGGTAATCGTTCGTTCAGCATTTTCTTTTAAAGCTACTAAGATTGATTTCAAGCAAAAAATTGGTAGAGAAAAGAAAATACCCCCTTTTCACAACATCACCTCAGAAAAAGAAGTACAACAGCAAAGGAGCAACGTATTTGTGGTAAAAGAATGTTTCTTAACTCATTTTGATATATGAATTAACAAGTTTCTCTACTTGCAGTACTTGGATTGATTTGGGTACTTCAGTGTCTCTGTCCATTAGGAAGTATACACTGGAATGTGGCAACCTGGTGTTCTGTGTCCACTTGTATCAAATCCTGTTAATGATTATTTCAGTGCAAAAATAAAGGAAGGATTTACTAGGAAATGAATGTATATGGCAAAATAATACTTGCCTGTTAAAGAAAACAAGACCACTTAAAAAAATCAAAGACACAGAAGCGAAACTTTGTCTATTAATAGAGGCATGAAGGGCCACAAATGCCTGGGTTATTTTTTTTCATACCATTTGAACCAACTGAAATTAGACCAAATCTTTTTCTACTTTTTTTTTTAATTGTCTAAGCTGGCTCATTCTCACAAGAGGACTTTTAAGTATCTAAACAGCTTTCTAAAATCTGGTCCAAAGTTCACTTGATAGCTTTATTAAGTGTGCAGTGCTGCTTGTGTCTGTGTAAAAGCACAAAATAACAATGCAGTTGTTTGGAATATACACTGTGGATTCCATAAGGTAGTACTGAAAAGAAAAAGCTATAATAGGAGCTACTGAAAGTTATCATCTGATTCTCTGTGAACAAGTTAATTGGGCAATCAGGTGCCTAATTTGAGCATGCTTTCTGCAGTTATTTACAAATTGTGTAATTTATATGCACAAGTAGCAAGATAGGCTTGCATGCATGCAATTACTTGATTTTTTGCCCAGTTGTGTTCTCTAAGTCATTTTAAAAAAATACTCTGAAATCCAGTAAGACCCTGAGATATATACACATGTGTATGAGTATTCTGTGTGTGTATATACATGTAAAACTATATATATCATATAGTTTTATATGTTTATATAAAATTTGAAATTAACAGGGAGAAGAAAGATTGTTTTCTTTACAAATAGAAAAAAAGACACTAAGAGTCAGTGGATATAAAAAGACACTGTATTATCTTCTTTCTTCTTAGTAAAATGTGGGTTTTCTATACATGTTGTATTTTTTCAATTTCCACAGTACGATACCTCATAGTAATTCATAGACATTTTATCTTCAAACACTGGGCTTGCTGATGGTGTACTTACTTTGATAGAACTTAAAAAATTTGGGACTTTGCCAAGATACTCCTGCCAGTTTGTTCCCTGCCTCCCATTTTTACAAGCACTCCCAAGACTGTAAAGCATTCCATAATTAATTCAACTGTTGTTGGACTGACAGTATTTGCCTATATATTTGTTGTTCACCTCCTTTTTGCTTTGGAGGATTTTTTTGAAAATAATGTATTGGGTTCTGTATTGCTTCTATAATGTCATGGCATTGTGAGCACCTTTCCCGAGGGCACTTTACGAATTATTGTAATAAGATTATTCTTTATAAATTCTGCACGGAAGAATCATTTTGTTGCCAGACCAGATTGCCCTCTGGTACAAATTGGATATGGATTACCTAAGGGACTAAAGCCACAAACCATCAAAACAGGAGAGAAGGATGGTGTTAATGAGGCAGAGAACAGAAGGTATTGATAAATCCCGCCAGGACAAAGCTACATTACCAGTATTTTTACACAACCTTTAATCAGCGGTTTATATTAAATCAATTTTGGATCTTACGGCTGTGGCATTTTGATTTATACGCAGGCACTTGTCGAGGTACCGTGCCTGCACCAAGGCCGGCGATAGCGCGACCCGGCCGCTTGGCCCCGCACAAAGCGTTCTGCGGTCACTTTGTGCTTTGAGCTCCAGTTGATTCATGTCACACGAGCAGTTCAGCACCTGCCGAGATCCCCTTTGTGATCCTCACACAGCCAGCAAGAACAGAACAGAAAAGTCAGCAAAGCCTTCCTTCTGCTGGCAGTACTGATCGTAATCTGGAGTAATCTCTTCCATTTTTCAGTCTCTTGCTTCTGTGTTGCTTTGGGCTGCATCGCTGTCCTAACACCTGATTTATCTTACACTTCTGCACTGACCACTCCAAAACAGTCAGATTTCTTTGTTCTCCTGAGGAAGAGCTAGCCTGAATGCTCTGGTCATTCAGTGTCATCACTACATGCCAACTCCGGTTTTCAGTTTCTCTGTGGGAGGTAGGTCATTGTCTCTGACCCCCCAGAGAGGTCAGAAAGAATGTCCTGAACATCATGCAGTCTCTGTGTGCTACAGGGATTTGGACGTGAGTTCATCTATGTCAAGAGCCAGAACTTGATATAAAAATGTAAGGATGTGTTTTATTGTTAACAGTATTGATGTTAGTAACAGAAATTGCCAACATCAGTATCAGAGTGGAGATCAACTGTATTGACCCCAAATATTTTTCTTTAGGAGTTTCCTTGTTAGAACAAAGCTGTTTCCAGTTCTCCATTCACCCCATCCCCCAAAAGATCTGGAAAATGAGATAATTTTAGAAGTGGGAAATTTTAATGGCAGTTTTTAATGTTGACTGTGCTCCAACTGCTCCTCTATGAGGCTATTGAACATTAGAACTCAGATCATCTTAGTCATAAAACGATTTCCACACAAAACAATGTGCCTGATTCTCTAGTGCCTTGCACAAATACAACAGGATATACAAGATGCAAAGAGAGTAAAACTTATTCTGTTCCAGTTTGCAAGTTTACACTTTTAACCAATACCAGTCATCACCTAGCATGTACCTGTTGGCAGGTCAGCCCTGCTTGTGTGAATAAGCTGAGCAGAATGCCTGTCTGGTTACTTTTCGCAAATCCTTAGCCTGGTATGAGCATTAGCTGTCTAATTATCTACAAGTTCCATGCAGCCATTGGCTATTGCCAGCATCACCATCTTATTCCTTCTCCCTTTCGTTTTTCACAGTAATGACTGAATAGGCAGCACAACAGGAGGTAAAGCTTTAGCCAAAGGCTCTTGTAGAACCTGCATGTTTCATTCCAGCACCATGCAATGTCCCAGATGTTCTTGGCACTAATTTTATTTTGTCATGCATTCTGATCCAGTACCTTGGGATGGTTTTCTCTTGCTTGCTGTGGCATGGGACCAGCTAAAATGGCCCTGTCGAGAATCCAGGACAATCACTTTAAGTGTGGCAATACAAAGTGATTTCTCCTGCCTGTGTATGTGCTGGAACATCATCTCAGAAACAGGGCATTGAATTAGAGGCTTACTAGCCATTTGCAGAGATGTTGGAGGTTGCCAGTGAGGCTTCCTACTGTTGGTTCAAACTTAGAGGCATCTGCTGGAGAAGGTTGTGCTGCACCTTTTCCTAGAAATACTTTGATATGGAAACATTTGTAAAGTCTCGATCTTATATGTCAGTCTTCCTGTGAGGTGGTAGCACTGGAACTGAGAGCAGTATGGAGTTTGGGCTTTAATCTGCATTTGTCAGGATTTTTCTGGTAGATAACCAGGCAGTTGTATCATAGTGTAAATTTTATTCTAATACAAAGTCAGCAGAGTTTTATGGCACCTTTAGAAAATACCTAGAAGGAAGTCATGGGCAGAAATGAAGCTGAGGGTTTAAATACACTCTCTGTCTGCTAGATGGGAGCAGCCTTTCTTTGCATCCATATGGACCTGGAAAATCTTCAGCATTGCAAAACAGCCAATGTACACGTATACTTGAGAGTGCCCACTTGAACTGCTCTTCCCATCTTGAACTACAGTGCTTTCACACTGACCGTGCTCTCCGTTCTATCCAAATGCGGGATTTAAGGAGGTGTGTGTCTTCACTTGCAACTTGCTGAGTTAATTCCTCCACACACAAAACATTCATCATGTTCTTTGTGCTTCACGCAGACCATTTGTAACAGCAGTGCAGAAAGACCCTGGGAACAGAAATCAGCCTGTTTCTGATGGCACCAGGCAGAAGAAAGTACAGGTTGCTCTGGTGCTTGCTCACACTCACAGCAAGAATTCATTCAGCTGGTGAAAAAGAAAGGAATAGATAAATTTGGTAACAAGCCAGTGTTGTTCTGATTTTGGACACATCTTAACACCTAGAATGTTTCTCCTTCTGTGTTTGAATCTGAATGTGAGATCTCTAATGTACCCTTGAGGGAAATAAATTGAGCAATATAAATGCTCTTTCAGCATTAAATCTGAATTGTTTATGTCATTAAAATCTAAAGATGGACTTGAACATTGTAAAATGTTTGAGTGTTGGTATTTACTGTTTGCCAGTCCTCTTAAAGATTCAGGTTTGATCTGGAGTCCTTATCATAGTATGTGATACCCAGTATCAATTAGTATATGATGTGTAATGGCAATGGCCACATAAACAGAAGTTACTAAAAACTTATTGTTTGTTAAAAATTGCCTCTGGAAGACAGGAAAAAAGAAAATAGTTAATACAGATTTCCTCAGGGAACGTGAGAAGGCTGTAAAGGCATTTATTTGAATGGAAGATGACTAAGGAAATTATTTTTTTTCTATTTTAGGCAAAATTAAAAGAGCAATATGTCACTACTTGAATTATTAAAATTAGAATGAAGCACTATTCGATGAATATGATCTTACTTAATGCTGTAGCTTAGGAAGTTCCAAATACAAAAAAGAAGAGATATAAAAATACAAAAAATTAGCTTGAACCATGACCTAATTATAATGTAAATCTATACATTTGTGTAAATCTTTTCAGGATCTCCTGTAAATATAAAGGCTTCTTGTCTATAAAGTTGCTTGGCGAAAACATGCTTTGTCTATAATGGAATTACTTCTTACCAAACGACTTCAGCAAGCAAAAAAAGCAGTATGTCAGCCTGATATCCTGGAGAGTTGTGTACTGCACTTTGCAAAGGGCTAATTGTACATGAACTTAAAAGAACACATGTCACTGCATATTTTTTTGCGTATCTGCAAAGGTATCAGATTCAGTAAACCCAAGGTTTTGAGCTGTGCTATCTAGGATTTTGAAATCCACAAGTTTTGAAAATTCTCAATTTTGCTTTATTTTTACACAGAAAAATCCTATTTGATCCATAATAATTTTTTCCTATCAATCCTTTTTCCTGTGTCCGGGCACTCTGTTTTGAAACTTCCCAAATGTGTATACTGAAATGAATAAAAATCAGCATCCTCAGTATTAGCACCTACAAATGTAAATAGCATTTACATGGTATCAGGATTTGTAGTATCAGTGTTTAACTGTAGTAATTAATTCTTAAAGTGATGCCAACAAATCTTTCAGGGAGGAGGAGCACATAGTCTATAAATTAGGGAGTACGACTGCACAGACGTAGAACTGCTGGTATTACAAGAATAAAATGTAGGCTTAGGTTCATCAGAGCACTTGAGTACGTGTTTACCTCTACTTGAGGAGTTTGTTGATGAGACTCCTCGTGTTTCTAAAGTTTGGCACACATTTTTGAGCTCCTCTGAAATCAGGCCTTGGCAAGAGCAGATACTCCGATAGCTTTGTCTGAAATATGCACTTTGTGGGACAATCTACCTTTTCCTGGGTTTATGCAATTTATCTTGTGTTTAGAAGAGCAGACAAATGTAGAGAATTCTTTTTTATCATGAGTTTTTGCATTGCAAAAGGGAAGGTAAGAAAGAGACAAGTTCAGCTGTACATTACATCATGTGAAAGCATTGGTTAAGTTTGTAAAAGGTGTGTATTTGACATCAAGCTCAAAGAAACTTACTTAAGCACATTGAAAAAAATGCCTGATAAGCAGGTTATATTAAATTAATTTCTCTTGTTCCATCTGTATTCCCTGTACACTCAACACTCCTCCAGGCAACTGGAGGCATAGGAGCTCAGAGTATGCAAGGAAATAAATGAGTTTACCTAAAAACTTAAGGAATACTATGTTTTTAAGCCACAAATGATGCTGCCTATGTGTAGTTTTTAGTGTTAGAAGAAAATAGACAGTAGCCTTATTAACCAGGTGCAATACTTAAAAAGGGCTAAATTAGGGAAACAAGTGATGTGTGTTTGTGCATCACTGCAAATGTGCACTCTCTGAAAACAGACTTTTATAGCACTGGGATCTTAATACCTCTCTGAAATGATAATGTTGGTATAATTTTATAACTGTTTATTATACATTATGAAACAGGATTTGGGAATTCCTGAGAACCAAAAGGAGGAGGGGAAAATTGTAAATCACATAGACTAGTGGTATGTTATTTTACATGCCAAAAATAAACTAAAATGCCTTTACAAAGTCATACAAATTCTGGATTACTGAAAGAAAAAAGTTACTTCCCTTGGTTACAGAGATAGTTCAGTCTGAAATTTCCCTTGATTTGTCTCATACATTTTCTCAAAGGTTTGGGTTTGATTTGGGGGATTTTTTTTTTTTGTATTCTGATGGTGAAAACATTCCTAAACTACCAGTGTTTGGCTTAAACGGTATTATTTGGAAAAAAACGATTAAAATTGAGTTCTTCATGATAGTGTACAGTCTGAATGAGATCGTGCAACACTGTCTACTCCAGCTTAAGTAGAGAGTCCATACAAGCAGAAGATTGTAGGAAAAGGTTGTGCTGAGAATTCGTTGTTCAGTCACGAGAAAGATCTGAACGATCAGACTAAAAGCTCCACTCACCTTTCTTCTCTCCATCTGCACTGCAGGGTTGGTGGAATACAGGCTGCCAAGTACAGTGTATCGGGCTATCTCACCCCTGTTTGGGGGTTTTTTTGCTGATAAATAATGAAATACACATCATCTTCCCATCTCTCTTCCTGTTTTTGCCTTGTGCTCTGAGTCCAGAATTAACTGAAAGGCAGAAATAATCAGGTCTGTTGAACAGAGGTTCTTTGGTTCTTTCCCTGTTTGACTGACTTCTAACAAAGGGCCAAAGTACAAACGCAGGGACATTAGTCAAAAGAGGCTTGTGCCAGTCAGGCAAGACCTGCAGAAAATGGCTCAGAATTGGATCCCAATCGAAGGGAACTAATCTTAAGCAGTCAATTACAGAAGTTCTGTAATTCTGATTTTTGGTGTTTTGGGGGTTTTTTTGGTAAATTACAAGTCTGATAAAAAGTCTTACTGCATAATTAAGAGCAGAATGCAGATTGCGTTGTAACAAGCTGAGCCCTTGAAGCAATACAGGTTTTCTCAGGAGAGTTCCAATTATTCCCGTGAATAACTTCATTGACAAGGGCTGCTGACACAGGTAATGGTTGTAGAACAAAGGCACATGGGTTTTCCTCTGTGTGCTTTCCACTGGAATTGGGAGTGTGAAATTGTGAATCTCCCTTTCTGAGGGCTTGAGAATCGTGCATTCAGCTTTGTGAGAGGGATGGATACAGTGGATACCTCAGCACATGTGCAGGGCTCTTGGAAGAGTTTCTAGTAATACCAAAGGGGCAGTACTCTGGATGTGTTACTTAGTGACAGATTTAGGAGCTGTTAGGCAGGTGGTATTCAGCCTGTAAGCCATCCTAATGATACCAGCCCCAGGGAGAAGGAGGTTTCTCAGTATGGGATCCAGGATAGCCAGCCTTTTCTGAAGGGAGTCACCACCAAAGTCTTGTGTGCTGTTGGCTCAAGTGCTGCCTTTGCTGTGTCCAGCTTGAGGGAGGTTGGTTATCCACATGCATTCATGACGTGTTCATAGTTCAGAATACTCTTTTGAAGAGAGAATCTCTTTTTCAGTGATTAAAATGAAACTGTGGTATAACTTTTATGTTGCAGAAAGTCACTGAGTAAGTCACAGCATGGTCAGACTTTGAATCAGACATCGTTGTTTCCCTCCTTCCAGAGCCATGCTGCAGCTCCCCTGGGGGCTCTCACTAAGCCCCGTAACCTTAACCAAGTTTTTCCCAAAGATTTGCTGGAACCCAGCGCTGAGCCCTAAACCAAGTTTACCCAGGTAAAGGAGGCTCTTTCCAACTCTTTCCCAACTCAACTCTTAGACTTCCTTAGTGTTTTATTAATAGACCTTTATTAAGGGGACATCAGCCCATCACTTTCCTTTGGCATTTCTAGCTCAGCACCATCCACTGCTGCATTTGCAAGGAGCCAGACATTATCTTGGTCAGTCATGGGGTTTGGGGCTTTTTACATTTAGACCTCTGCATTTTGCCTCACACTGCAGTTCCACAGCAGGTTAAGGTGACATAAGCTTGTGCTGCTGTTGAAAAAACTCTTCCTACCCCCAGCAGAGGCATTTCTAGAGAGAAATTTCCTGAGTTACGCTGGCTTGAGCCAGTCCTGTAAGTGCAGGTCTGTATAAAATGCTAGATAGCTTATGGCCTGCTGGGTCTGTGCCTCTGCTCTTTCATGAGGGCAGGCATGGTACTACTGCCTTTATCCCACTCTGTCTTGTCTGGAGTCTCATTAAGGACCTGAACTTGCACATACTCCTACAGCAGCAAGCTCAGGAGAGCTCCACTTACAGCTGGTGGCATTGATTTTGATATGAAATGAAATACATAGGGGAAAAGAAAGGAGTTAGATCAATAATTGTTCGTGCCATGAGTCTTAAGACTACATCTTAACTGCGCCATGGTTTTCCTAAGCAGATATTGGAGGAGTTAAGGGACGTGAAAAATGACTTTACTGGACCTTGCTCCTCCCTGGAACCAGTCTGGAATTATTCACGGTAGTCTCAGGCCCTGCAAGGTTCATAAAGGGGCTGGGAAGTCATGACCTCTGTAGATCTCTGGGCTACAAAGAACTGGGGTACACTTCTTACCCGGACATGCTAGCAAATGGGAAAGGTCCTCAGCTGCTTTGCTAGTGCAGTTTTTCAGCCTCTTTTTATTACAGCATCAGTTTAATAGTGATGGGAATGCTGGGCAAGAGGTAAAGGGTCATCAGGTAACTGAAGAAAGAGGACCATCAGCATCAATTGCTCTGTGGGTTTTTTTAACTCTGAAAAGCAAGCATGTTTTCTCATTCCCTGCTATTCATATTATCTCATGTAAGAAAAGTATTTCCATCATAGAAGGGGGTGAATTTAGCACAGGGTAGGCAGCTGTAGGAAACTAAAAACCCAATTGCCCTGTTTTAATGAGTAGGGCATTTTTAATACATTCTGCTGGCAGAAGACGGCAGTATTTAGATCTACACATCCTTTTGTCTTGCTTCAGTCACAAAAGAGAAATAGCTGCCTGCATACATTGTTCTTCCTTTGTTTCTTATCAAGTCTTGTTTCAGAGAGTATAAAGTAAATGTAAGTTCTTTTTTAAAAACATATTTTTCTGAATTATTATTTTTAGAACCAGAGCATTTCCTCTTTCACTTCAGTATAAAATTACTGAGCTTTAATTTGCTCTGCATTGCACTTTATATTTTTTTTCACTTTTTGGGCCATGTATTTTTGATACACAAACCAGTAAAGGTTGTATTAATCTAGTTTTAATTTGAAATTAACCATGAAACTCAGATGCTTTTATAAAAATGCAAGTTCCATAAAATACAGTAAGTAATCTCTTTGGGTCAGAGACATTTTTTAATAATACACTGAGAAATGTTATAGCTTCTGAAATTATTTAACATTTGGTAAGTTCAATACATTAATGGATATCATGGTTTAAAGTGGAATATGAATAAGGAGGAGACAAAGTTCTAGACGGTAGATTTCCTTATATGCAAAACCTACATAAGGGTTTAAAAAAATAGCCTAATCTAGTTTAAAGAAGTGTGAAACTGTCTAATAGGCAAGTTTAAAATGCCAAGAGCTCATAGAAGTTTGGAAAGGAGTTTAACAGAAGCACCCAGGAGCTGTTTCTCCCGGTGCTGGCGCAGTGCTGTGCAGTGGGCGGCCTGCGAAGCCCCCGGGCTCTGCAGGGGCTGAACTTGTGCCAGTACAAGGCACCAGCAGAAGCCGTAGGAGAATATGGATTTTCCTGCGTTAAACAGCACCTCTCCAAACTTGCAGGCCCACTGCCATGTTGGCAATAGTATTTCCATTTGGTTTTTCCTGACTTCATCCCCACTAGTTTTGGGAACTAGTGTCCTAACGACAATCCTCTTGTTCCTAAGTGAGTTAATGAAGTCATCTTCCCCCTGGTTTTGTGTTAAGCTTACAGCACTCACACTATTGCATGTAGTTTATCCTAATTTGTAGATGCCAGTTCCAGCATTTTAAACAAAAACAGCTAGTATGCCCCAGCACAGAATCCTTTTAAATCTTGTGGAGTATGTTGAAAAATAAAGACCTTTTTGACTTTTACTTTGTTCAAACTCTTTATTCCAAATCACACATAGAAGAATGGGGAAAACAAGGCACATGGCAGTGAAAAGGGGAGAGAGACAGCACTGCTCATTTGCTTCCCAGTGTGAATCATTCCTGGGCTGCCCTCTCCCAGGCTGAGCATGTGTGTGCATGGATCATGCAAAGCTCGGAAGTGATGTAAAATCCATCCTTGCAAAAGCTCTTAGCTGGCCACCTCCCACAGAGCCCAGTTCCTTTTCAGAGGCTTCCAGGCATTCTGCTCATTTCTACATCCATGGGTAAAAGTAAAAGCTACCTGCTGCTCCAATAGCCTGAGTATAGTTTCACCTTGGACTGCAAATGTATCACCTTGCCATTTTTAATCAAGCTGCAGTTCCTCCTGCAGAAGGTGGGCACGGTCCGGGTATGTGTGCGTGCTGCAAAGCTGTTGAGTCCTTCCAGGGACCAGCGGGAGTCCCTGGAGCGAGGCGAGCGCGCTGCCTGCAAGCGAGGTGTGCAAGCCTTGTGCTTAACATCAGTGACACCTGTGCTGAGGAGAAGCACGGACTGATGGCACCTGGCCATCCTACCACAGACATGAGGGCTGCACAGCATGGCTCAGCTCTTGGAATTACGGGAAAAATTAGGCTTAAAACCTTTATAGTAAGCACAGGGTGTCTCTGAAAATTCAGTCCGTGTTCAGCTGAGGAACAAGAGCAGTGACAGGCCCTCTGTAAGGTCATGCTCTGTCAGGCAGCACAAGTAACAGCTCTGTGGCCCGACTGGTTGCTGTATTTCCATGTATGTTTGAAGGAAGGCTTAGGAGAGAAGACTTGTAGATGCTATTCCTTTGCAGTCTGGTTTGATTCTGCCCTCTGGGGGCAGCCTGTGGGGCCGGCACAGCACATTTAGGTAAGGGGCTTCACTGACAGTGACTTGGACACAGCAAAAAAACCTGTTTCTTTTAAGAAGCAGGTGCTTTTTTCTTTCTTACAACATTAAAAACACAAAATGTCACCGTGCAGACCTTTCTCAAACTCTCACAATCCCCTGTAGCACCAGCAGCTGGGGAGAACTCAAGAATTCAGAGGACCTGGGTCATAACTCATCAAAAAGATTCTGCAGTCCGTTGCCACTGAAAATGGTTTAGTGCTGGATCAAAGCCACACAGACTTGGGCCCTCCAAAACTCCCCTGAGAATTTTGCTGTTATTTCATATTAAAAAAAGTGTTAAAATCCTTGTGTCAGCATATGAGTATGAGTCAATTCTGCCTACTGAACAAGAGTACTTCCAGTGGTCTTCAGATACCTGGGGAATCATTCTCAGTACAAGTCAGGACACTCCAAACATTTCAGCTGTTTTTCTTAAATTAACAACATTTGCAAAATTAGCAATGTGCATATTAATGCCTAAAAGTCAATGAAAATAATTGAGATATTGAGAAGTATCTGCTTGCACTTGAAACTTTAAAGAATGACTACTGAATTCCTGATTTCTAAGCAGGAGCTCCTGAGTTTTATTAACACACTAAACCAGCTTTGTACAGAGTAATTTTATAAAAATTGAGAAGGTTTGTTTTTTTCTCAAGTTACTCAAGTAGTTCAGGTAATAAATAATTTTTTTCTGGTAAATGCATTTTAGAATGAGCAAATGTCATCCTCTTGCACTTCTAATATTCATTGTTTGTATGGAAAAAAAATCTTTACTACTTTTCCATTTCCCAGTGAATGATCAGTTCACTACGCAACAGGCAATGTTTCTTGACTTTAGATTGCAAAATATGCTTAGGTAGTTTTACTCTTGTCCATGTGAATCCTGGTTATCTGATTATTACTTTTTTCTGGCTTCAAATGCTTTTGTGCAATTTCCATAGATACAGTTGAATAAAAATTGCAAGGAAGAATCTAAGTCAAGTGCTGAGTAAAAATCAAGTATGTGAAACAAACATGAAGATAAAGAAATGAGAAAAGTCAATCCATTGCTGAATTAAGTATTTATAGAACATGTTGATTAGCAGAGAGTACTGATCTTTGTTGAAGTTATATTTAGCAGCAGACCTCTGTGTTTTAGTGTCACAAGTGACAAAGCATTTTTTCTTCAGAAAAAGTGCAAATGGAAAACAACATTAAAATAGATCATTTAGACCAAGATTTTTTCTATTTAAGCCCATCCTGCCTGGTACATTACTGTTGTATGTTCAGGGATGCTCAGGACAACAGACATTCCTCATGGGAAGCAGCTAGGTTCCAAAGTGTCAACTAAATAAAAGGAAAGTGAGCAAACTCCTGGGATTTTCTCAGTACTATCTCAGCTATTGCAAAAAAAGGCCAAAAAAACCAAAACAGCAAAAAAGCACTACTCGCTACTGAATTAGAATTTCAGCAGTTCAAAAGAACCATGTTTTGATCTAGTTCACACGCCATAGCTAAACCCAGGTTTCTGTTGATGTGCTTGTTTGTCTTACAGGGCTTTTACTTCTTAACAACCCTCAAAGCAGGGTCTGTCATTACTGAGATGACCACAGTTGAATAGAAATCTCTTGAAATCCTAAACTACATGATTAGAGAAACAACAGACTTGACATGAAAAACTACTTAAAATTATCCAAAAAAGCAAAAAGAAAAGTTAATTCTCTGTTTGGGAAATGCCATTCAGCTACCATTAACTCCCAAGCTGTGTGTTTAACTGACATCCTGTAGCTTTGTCAGCTCACATTTTTGTTAAAAGCAGATGGTGAATAAACTACATAGCAAAGGACCTTCCTTTGGACTTTGTAAATGAATGTATACATACAAACTATGCATTTTCACACAGCTGCATACTGTATCTTGAATCAGTTCAACGTGTCCCCTAGCTTAGAAACCCCCAGACTTTAGGAGCTGAAGGTGCTCCCATCTCCTTTTGCATGTATTTGTCTCCTGTCTTGTTTCTGCTCTCCAAAAACCTTAGATGCAGGACAGAGAAAGGCTGAGCTGCACAGCCCGAGGAGCAGAGTGCCTGGGGAACCTGTGGCCAAGTCAGGGACCTGGCATGCTCTGGGGGACCAGTTTGGGCTCCCAGGCCCAGCATGGCCAAACAGAGACGTGGTATCTGTGCTCCCTGTGCCAGAGCTGCTCCGGCCCCAGCACCTCTTGCACTCTGGCTCAGCAACCTGGACGCTGGGGCGGCCGAGCGGGACCAGCAGCTGCTCTCACACGGGGTCAGGAGGAGTTTGTGGCTCCGTCCAGCTGTGCCAGGGAGAGGCCATTGCCCCTGGGCTTGCAGACACCATCCTCCCCTTCAGGACAGCCTTTCCAGCCACCCCAGCAGCCCGGTTTCCTTCTGACCATCACTTCCCCACGGTGCCCTGCAGCACCTGGGAGGCAGGGATGGCTCCTCAGGGGTTGTGGTCTCACTGCTGAGACCTGCTGCCCCACGTAATGCAGTGCTCAAAATGCTCGACCCTTCGTCCTAATCACTGATGGACTTCAGGGCTGGGATGTGCAAGGGACGAAGGATCAGAGCTTGGGTTTAGTGTACCTTCTGCTGGAAGGGAGCAGCAAAGATGGCAAATGGATGTCTTGTTCTTGTAGCTAGTGTAATTAAATAAAGGAAGAAGATACTGCAGGCAACATTTCTTACTTAGATTTTGGGTTGTTGCTGAAATATACATCAGCCCAGTCTACTCAATGAATGAAGTGTGTTTCTTACGCTTTATCCTACAGGAAGAAAGACCAAAAAAGTAGAAGTAATAAGAATATCCTTGCTTTAGAATAAAGCAAGCATGGACTCAACAACAAAGAAAGATTTTGTTTATATGCAAACTGTTTAAATATTTGATACCAGTATGAAGGCAGTCATATTCTTATGTATCCAGAGATTTGCACTCATCTAGGTTATGTTTAATTGAAAACTATTTTTGCATTATGTATTTGTATTTGAGGGGCTAAGTCTTTAATTTTATATTCTTTACAAGAATTAGTGTGGCAATTATGTTTTTCCATTTACTGAGCTACCTGCCCATGCTAGCTGTTCATTTGCATAAAGAATATTTCCACTACTTCAGAGGTTTTTGGATTGTTGTTTTCAAAGGGAACCTGCCCCAGAGGGTTCCACAGGGTTGTCCAGTGTGAGTGGGAGGCTCTCTGGCTTTACCAAGACGTGGCCTGGCATTGCAACAGACACACATGATTAATTTCCCTGCACTCTGCAACTGCCCGGTGGGCCTGGGGTAGCTCCAGCTGCAGTCCCTCAAATCAAAGCTCTGACTGACTTTGTCAGTCCTTCACTGTCACTTACTATCACAAAGTTAACTTTTTACAACGAGAAAGAGCTTCCAACTCTGGCACTGATGGAAATACTGAATACTTTTAATATATATATATATATATTTGGAAAGTATTTGAACAAAGTGTTTTGTCTTTTTTTATACAACTTTTAGCCAAATAGAAGAATTCTGATTATTACTTCTGTGGAGACGTGTCCACCTGTAAATAAACTCATATATTCAGGTACATGAACCTGAAGAAAAATAATAATAAAGACTGTTCAGGGGCTATGCGCTTTGCTAGCTCCTGGTTCCTTTGTACATAAGAGGTAACTGTTTAAATGTTGGGTAGGTTTTTTAAATTTACTTGTTCCTCTAAAGAAAGAAGAAGAAAAAAACTTTTGACTTTGTTTTCTCTTTTCTGAGTTAATACAAAGATTTTCTAACTTTTTACTGCAGAAATGGATAAATACCTGGTGCTAAGTGAATGTGAGTCAAACTGGCCATAGCAGACACACCAGTTAGAATGCACTTTTCCTGTGGCACACAATGTATTTTCTCAGAAGGGACTTTCAAAGGACTGTCAGATGTTTACATTTCTTCTTGTTACCCCAAATAGTTTTGAATATTCAAATAACTTCCAAAAATGAAGTCATGGTCCATTACTGACACGACAAATCCTTACATTTAAGTATCTACAACAGCTTTGTACAAATACCATTTTAGAGATAGTTGAAATATTGGGCTTTCATACTTTGTAATGCTTTGATGTGACAATAAATATGCTGTTGCTATCTAGTCTAACCTCATTGTAGACCTGTAACTCCCTGTTTCTGGTTATGTCATGAATTGCACTGGCTTGAATTCAGCCAAATACTGACTGTTCAGCTGAAATATTCCGACTGTTATGATGTCCACAAAACATTAATTAAATGCACTTGTATCTGACTACCACGGAGTATGTCAAATTATTCATGTAATAAATCCCTTGTGTATAACTTTTGTTAGTTGTTTATGTGAACTTCGGTTCTTTCACAGCCGTGAATGCCTGCGCATCAGCCGAGGGCCAGCTGGAGTCAGTCAGTGATAACCTTTGCATCGACTTCGTTACCAGCAGGGCTGATTTCCTGCCCTGTCATCAGGAGGCTGATGTTTGGATACTGTGAGCTAAGACACACAGGACAGGGATGTTGAATTCTAAGTTTTGCCCCTGTGAATTTGAAGAGCAGCCTTCAGCTGATGACTCTGGATTCCCACTTCCAGGCTCACGCTGCTCTTCCTGATGCATTCTGGAAGCAACACTTCCCCTGTCCTGCTCTTGCCTGGCAGTCGGGGAGCAGCCTCCCTGTGCACAGCAAGGGACACTCCTGATAGCAGAGGATCGTTTGACCAGGATATGCCTTTGCCGTAGTAAAGCTGATGAAGCTACTGCTTGAAACTTGCAAGTTGGAGAGGCATTCCTGAAAAAAGGAGTAGTTTCTTGAAAAAAAAGAAGTACAAATTAATACCATTTCTGTCCAAATTCTTGATTCCCCTTCTAGCTTTGTTAGGTCATATTTAGATTTTCCTTTGGCTAATGCATTCCTGCCTACTGCCGCAATGCCAACTCCAATATAAATAGCAAGGCTATTAAACTTAATGAGTGGTTGAATCACTCTTCTTGCGCTCGCATTTCCCTCCCTTCAAGCAGCACCTCCTCACCACACACGTGCGCGCTCCGACACCTCTCCAGCAAAGGAAACCTGTGAACGAACCGCTGTGCCCAGAGGCCCCGCCCTGCTCCCGACACCGGCACCGGCAGTCGGGCGTGTCCCGGCCGTCCCTCCGCGACCTGCACGGACCCCGCGGGTCGCAGGCACTGCTGGAGCAGCGCTCCTCGTAGCTGCTGTTGGAAGAGCCAGTTGTCTTCGCGGCCCCGTTCCTGCCACGCAGGTACCCGAAGCTCTCTGACTTGTATAGTTAGAGTAGGGAATCCTATGGTTGCTTCCTGTAGATATAAAAAGGAAGGGATTTGAAGTCATATAATTACCAAGGAAGCATTTAAGTGGCATTTCACACTAAATTCCACTAATTAAATGCCACTTTAAGAGATAATAATCTCTGCTGTAATTGATGTTTCTGAGACAGATGGGCTGTCTTCAGAGTTACAGTTGTCATGTTTTCTACATTAAAGGGATTCCATTTTAGACCAAAATTCAATACCTGTGCTTCCGTCGCTCCACTCCTGCACAGGCTTTGTCTCTTTTTGATCCGGTTCTGGACTATGCAATGACTAGCTTAGGTGCATTTGGTTCAGAAATACTTCACAACCTCATGTACTTCCCATAGAAAAATTTGAGACAGAATGATTCAGTCTCTACCTGCATCAGTAATTTCCTCTAACCTCATTCCTTTTACTAAAATAATTCACTAGATTCAAATTTAGACTTCAAATAAATCTTAGCTGCAAGAAAACAATTTCTGTTTAAATGACCTGTGCATTTTGTACTTTGCATGCTGCCATCATCTTGCTTTATGCCACTACATTTGAAACCTGTTCTCCAAATGTGGCCTTACAGAATCACTATGTTACAATATTACTTCTGATGTGAGGTCCTAATGGAAATCTGCTGCACCAGAAGCAACTTTTTAGCAATGCAAATGTCACTTCGAGAACAATAATATTATTTTGGTGCCCTCACCAGAACATATTATTTTCTAGTTTATTTGCCCAAACTGCCAACTTTTTTCTCCCTCTCCCACACACTCATTTCTATGATGCCAAGAAAAATACTTAGGTTAAAAAAATTGTTTGAAGACGAAGCTACATTTCTCTTTTTGGCTTACAAAATAAAAAGCAAACATTATGCTAAGATTTACGTTCTAAATTTAACCTTGGAGGGGAAAAAGAATTTGCACCTTCCTGAATTCTATTTTGCTTGTTTATCCCCAGATGATCCACTGTGAACAGACACAGCTCTTTTTTTTTCTTTTAGAATTTCTGGGGAAAGAGAAGAGTTTTCAAACGCATTTATTTCAATGCAAGGCAAATAACAAGCAAATTTCTCACTGCTCCATCTCAGCTTTGCCTTGTGATCCCTATAGTACAGTCTTGCTCTGAGACAAGACTTCACTGATTTTTTTCCAGGTTGTAAAAAGCCAAAAGTTATGGATGGTGAGAGACGGAGGAATCACTACCGAGGACTGGATTAAACCACCAAGGTTGTTTTTAACCAAGCAAAGGCCATAGCTCCAAGTGTCTTGTCTGACTCTGACGGTCACTAGTCCACCAAACATTTATTCCAGTATTTTTCAATAATATGTAAACATTTCCCTTTGGGTATTAGATAAAAGCAAACTTATCTATCCTTCCCAGACTTTTAAACTGTTAGCTTAGCAGGCTTTTTAGCTTTCCTTCTAAATACTATAAGCAGCATATATAAATATATATATATGTAAAGATACATGTGATAATGTATATGTGTGTGTATATATAAATACCGTGTATATATATATTTCAGAGATGCTTTTCACAAAATTAGTTTTCATAGTGACAACATCCAGAAAAAGGGAAAAAAACTATAAAACAGTCCTCCTTAGGAGAGATGAGAATAAAAATACGTGCAGCCTAAAATTGTATTACGTTCACCTGTTACCAAAAGCAACGCGGTGCTCACCGGCTTTATTGAAGCAGGTGGGAACTGCACAGTCTCGAGATCGAGACACATTTTTTCCACCCATTCAGTGGAGGTAAAAACTTATCCCGTGCTGACCTCCTGTGGTACGGAAGGAATCTGCAGCCGCCAAAAATAGTAGCCAGAAGTCAACAGCACGGCGAGTTTGGAGAAATACCGATAGGCTGGTCTTCCAGTCCAGGCTGGGAATGCAGGGAACAGAAAGAGCACGTCCCAGGACACACATCCCACATCCCTTTAAACTTTGGTGTTTAACTCTCAAGCACGCAAAATCCTACATCTTACCCAATACTTAAACGTGGTGAATCAATCAGGTAAAAACAGTTCCTAAATTTGAGAAGGATTCATCTAAATTCCTTGCAAAGATATATGAGCAGCTTTAGCTGGGAATCTTGTCCTTCATCCTTGCAGGTCAGAGCTGTGTTTGTATCATCACCAGTACGGAGTTACCTCACTGTGTACGAGGCACAGAGCCATCCCTCTCTCACTACTTGTGGCTGAGAGCATTTGACTAATTAATCTGAGGAAGGCCAAGTCTTTTGTCGCACTTTCGATACCTTTGTTGTTGCTCCATTCCCCACCAGCACGGGGACACCACAGCTGTCACAGGGAGGTGATACACGTGCTCTACATCTCAATATTCACTCCTCTGAGCACCTGCTCACGTCAGTCCAATCGCCCACTCCCTTTAGGCTCCAGAGGATAAGAAAACGAGTCAGTAAGTGGGAACCCAAATATGTTTAATACCATCCCTCAATGGTAAGCCCATTTAAGGTCACGGGAAGCACATGCTGCTAGCTCTGCCAGGAGCGAGCTGTCAAAGCCTGAGGGCTGGGACAAGAACAGGATTATCATATTCTTACCCACTCTGAAGTCCAGCTGCACTAGGTACCCTTTCATTTTGGTGCACCTATACCTGTCACACTAGGCCTGCTTCCCAGTCCCTGGGATACACCTCACCTGCTCTCCAGATGATGCAGGGCATTCCCTACCCTCAAAGACACACGGCTCTCACTAACAGTGCCCGTACAAGTCTTCACTATAAAGGGGGCTCTGAGTCCTACCTCAGAAGAGGGAACAAATTTATTGCTGCAGCCTTGCTCTTTTGGCAGAAAAAGCACTGTGTAGAAAGCGGGCCTTCCCAGTGCACCCTCTGAAATCGGAGCACACCGAGGATGCCTTCATCTTCCCACACAGCTGGAACTGCTACTCAAACACAAACACAAGAGTCCTTCTAGCTGCAGATCCTGTGCTTTAAAGTCTCACCCCCTCACAGGGAGCAGAGAGCAAGCCACCCCCAGAAATCACTGCCAGATACACTTTTAAGTCTTTTTTAGGCCATCAACACACCTTCTAACCATTGTAGAGGAGAACCCGGCCCTTTATTTTTGCTTCTCTTATTTCTCCCCTCTTCTGTGCTCTGGTGTCTATCAGCATCACCGCCGTTCCTTCCCGTCGTGCCTGCAGTATGAAGTCAGTGAACTGGTGACTCACGTAACCAAGTTTAGCCTGAGTTTTTAGCCAGGGCTGACCAGGCTTTCTACAGTGCTGTAGTGCAGAGATTTCTGTTTGGAGACTCAAATGACATCCTCTTTAGAAAAGGGCTGGTTCCTTCCTTCTGGTCACAGACCTCTTGACCTTTGAAACCAAACAGGATACAGAAGAAGGGAAGGAAGGAGGAAGGAAAATGTTTTTTACTTCTGCAGCTTTGGTAAAAATCAGAAATTCTCAAAACTATTTGCAAAATCCCACTCCCAGGCTGCTTCTCTCTTGGGTTCTCTTTTCTTTAAATATTTGTGTTTTCTCCCCGAACTGTGGTGAGGGGTTTTGGCATTTCAGGCTGAACTTAGACCATTTGGCTCACTACATGGGGTGATTTTCTGCGTTCCTCCCCCTGCCAGCTCTGTTGCTTGCTAAAGTCAGCAGCAAAATGAGAAGTACAATCCCTCACTGAAAATGTTTCATATTTAGAACCGGCACTTGATAAAGACGTATCCCACACTGCAGGGCTACCAGACATGGAGAGAGGCAGAGCGGGTATGGTGTCAGGGCAGGAGAACTAGAAAGCTATCAGAGGAAAAGCAAGATGAAAGTGGAAGGGAAATAAAGTAAGTGGGTGATAAAATAATTCTGTTATATAGGAGCAAGCCAGAAGGATCAAAGGATCTCTTTTATTTGCATTTTATCCTCATTTCTGTTCCTTCCCATTTCCTTCCTCTGCTGTATATTATTATCACCTCTATTATAAAACTTTCTGGTTGCTTGCAATTATCCCCCCTTTAATCTCATGCTAGGCTCTTCCTCTTTGATCCATGCCTTCTTGCCATATGACTGATTGTGTGACTGCTGCATATATATGTAAAAACATACATTTATTTCAACTTCATTTCCCCACTGTGTCTCCAGTTAAGGTCTCTGAAGTCCAGGAAAAGCCGTGTGTCCTTCCAAAATCCTTTCTGCTTACCTCAGTTAGGCTTGAATCAGCTCCCAGTAAAAATGTTGCAAATGGAAAGCTCCTTCTAATGTCTTCATTTTAGTTTTGCACAAGTTACAGTTACAATTTTATACAGTAAAAGAACACAGTCTACAGAGAGGAACACCTGATTATGCTCTTCATGGCAAGGCTAAGCATAGTTCAATAAAGAGACAAACCTGTCACTGGCAGACCTTTTGATTCATTCTTTTTTTTAAACTTCTGAAAAAAAACCCACCTTCTTTTTATGTTCACTCCCTTGCCTCCCTCCTACCAGCCTCTCCTGGGACCACTGCTTCCCCTGTCCCTGCAAACCAGGCTTGGTGGCAGGGCTGAGGCATTCCCTGAGATGACAGGGAGTAGAGCAGAACAGTCAGAAATGTCAGAACAGAGCAGTCGGTTGGAAAGTCAATAGGGAAGATGCTCCTTCTCCCAAGGACAAGCCAGTGCTCCCTTCTCTGGGGGGAAGCAGGAGGCAAAGCAGAGCTGCCCAGCCCAGCCTGGCCCCATCCCTCTGCAGAGGGAGGGCAGCTCCCCACCCACGGCAAGTGCTCTGGCACGGGGCTGGCACCAGGCAAGAACACCTGAACCCCTATGCATCTTTTCTCTCCTTCTCACTGGTTTTAAGTAATATTTTTTTAGCCTTGGTAAATCCTTTTGAGTGTATGAAACACACTGGCCCTGGTTGGCAAGAAATTCTCATCTTCATTCTTCTTCTCCAAAGAGAACACTGAAGGAACAGCCTGGATAGTCTGAAGTAGTCAACTGCATGTATGTATTCTATACTTACGAATGTGAGAAGGAGTGCCAAAAAATACCAAACTCCACAAAATATTTAAGCAGCTTGTAGCATGAATATGGTTAATTAAATCTCTTGATTTTAAAAGGAACATAAGAGTATGATGGGAAAATTCTTCTTTCCCTTGTTCACTGAATTCCTGGCAAACAGCTACAAATAAGCACCCCAAGAGCTCAGGGAAGAAAAGAGCGACTGAAAGGAGCCAAAGAAAGGAACTAGGAGAGTACCTAAACTGTACTTTTCATCCTGGCCTACACAAATCGTCCATGAAGCAACACATCTTCCAGAAAAATCAAGTTTTTGTTCTGCTTGGCTATAAAGAGCATCTGCTCTTCATGTTCTCCAGAAAAGCAGCCCCAGGTTGTCCTCACTATCCCCTTCCTTGTGAAGAGGAGAGCTAATTGAGATTCTAAAAGAGCAACAAGTGGTTTCATTTTGTTTTCCTTCTCGTGAGTTTTGTGCTAATAAGCACTGAACAAAGCATCTGCAGAGATGAGAGTGACAAAATGCATTTAAGTTTTTTAGCTTTAAGCTAAAAAGTGCTTATGTGCAGGCACATGCAGCACTGTCTCTCAGGAATTAAATAGGACTGAGGTTGTTTCTTATACTGCTCTGTATTCAAATAAACCCATTAGTAGTAACACAAGATGCAGCAACTCACTCTTTTGTTTCTTCGATCACAACACGACCTTGAACACCTTTCCACTACCACCCTCACAGGCTACACTGCAGACACACAAAGGATTTGCATGTTACTGCATTAGAAAAGAGGCCTCAGCATGTTGCTACCTCACATCCTTCACCTGCACTGCTCTCCTCAGCACACCATCACATCTCAGGTGAGGCAGCTCAGCCTTCTCTCTCTCTCTTTTAAAATCTTTAACAACAGTCAGTTAATTGATGCCCCCTGTGTCCCCCGGTTATCAATTACAATTAATCACACAAGCCCCACCCTCCAGCCCCAGTGATTAATTACATTTCCCTCTCAGCAATATACTTCAATTCATATATTGTTGAAGATTCTAACATTTAGAGCAAGAAACTGGATCTTGCTCTGCAGAACTGAAAAGCCCTGCACTGAAACACCTTTTGCAGCTGTCAGTACCAACACCCACTCACCACGTTGCATTTTCAACCTTCTCTTTAGTAAGGTGCATTAGTCAGACTCCTGAAATAAGCACCTTCAGGGCTTATTTTCTGTTCTTGTGGTTCTCCTTTGAACTCAAGCCAGCCTGTGCCTTCCCAAAACATTAACAACTGTGGTAATAAATACATCTGATAGGAGTTCACAGAGCATTAGCATCAGCAAGCCAACAAATGGCTACCAAGTGTTGGAGAGTGTTATGTGCTGGAGATATATCACAGACTGGGGAGGCTCTTTAAGACCTCCAAAGGGCAGCTGCCCTCCTGGGGAGCGTGGATGGGCACAGCTGACATGAATTGACTCACAGGGCCGCATGTCCCAGCCTCAAAGACTTCAAAAGCTTCTAGTTTGGGAGAGGAATAGATTGTTTGTCTTGGTGATTTGAGTTTCTTACGACTGACCTGAGAGAAAGAAAGACTGACTGACTCTGATTTGGTTGGTTATTTTGTTGGGTAGCGGTGCTCTGATTTCCTAGGCTTTGAGAAATAGTGTTTTATGTGCAAGGCTACTGAAATACTTACCTCAGTAACACTTATCTCAGTAGGCTGGTAAGAGATACGATGTTTACTCAGTCTGCTAGTTCACAGCATGAACAAGAAGATGTGGACAGATGCTGGGGCTGGAGCCAGAATCTGCAGAGCACTGATGAAATGTGTGCACAAAGGTACTCTTGTGTGACGTGGTGTTGTGCTCTCCCACAGAGGAGAAGCAGATAGGCTAGGGGTACTTTCTGCTGTCACTCCCATGAGATGTGGGCTCTGGGGTTCTCTGCTCAGCCTGCACTGTGCTGGCAGTACAAAGCAGAAGGGCTCTCTCAGGCCATTCTGGCAGCTTGGATTTCCCAGGGTGTCAGAACTTCCTAGGCAGCCTCCTGCCACCAGGAGCCCAGAGTTGTGAGCCATTAACTGCCACGGTCTGACTCGGGTTTCTCTTCTGATCTTAAGGTGCAATCCAGAGTGTGTGGTGCATGTTTCATCAGGAATCAGGTTTCAGAAGCAGATGTAAGGGCTTTTCTTTTTTCATAGACTAAAGACTCAAGGCTCTACTCAGTCTGTTCAGATGCTGTTCATGTTTCATCAGATACACAAAGGCTATCCACTATCTTCTTGTTGAACTGTATCTTAATCACCCAGCAAACTACATGGCAAGCGAATTGTGCACTGTGTCTAGTTAAATCTGCAGAGGAGATACAGACAAGTGTAGCATAATTAGCCAAAGTGGAAGCTGGACAGAGCATGAGTCCAGGACTCCTCCTTGTTACTCCAGGTTTCATCTGGGGGAAGGGGAGAGCGTGCAGGCAACAGCAATCCCTCAGTTCAGAAAGGAGGCTCTGCAGTGTGTATTGTTCACCTGCTGACTTCAAACACTGTGTCGGAGCACAGGTACAAAGGCTGTGGGGCAGAAGGAGGCACACGGACTTCAGAGGAAACACGTGGCTACCATAGCTCTTCAGACAGACAGACAGACGGGAAGAATTATTGAATTCTCATTGGAGGGCTCTTACCTGCAGGTGTCACTGGGAAATTCGGTGCAGCTGTCTTAAGGCACAGGCAAAGAAAAATCAAACTAGAAAAGCGATACCCCCAACTGAGGTACAGTCAGCAGTGAGGTTCTCTGAACAGGAACTGACATTTCTAATGACTTGTGACAGAAAATGAAAATGCGGGTTTTATATAGTGAAAGCCGCAGTATTGAGGACTTCTGCTTCAATTTCACCTAACACTTCCCTGCCATTTGGTCTATATTAAACTAATCTGATTTCTTGCAACTTCGGAATGGTGTCCTTTGACCCCAGCCCTTCTTCTGAGACTTTATTTTTATTCTGAGCTGACAATTTGTGGCCGTACTGATTTCGTTCTTTCACAACAGAGCCCTTCTGCTTGTACTGCAGGCAGTACTCAGTGACTGGAGGGGATGATCAACACTGGGGGAGAATCAGGCTGGAAGTGACATTTCTGTCTAGGAGAACTACAGTAGAGATTAATCCAGTTTATAGTATTACTCTTCAGTAAACATTTGAATACATCCTTTCCTAACCAAAACTTTGAAGAGTTGAATCTGGGTGTCCTTAGTCTACATTAAGGTACATAAATAAGAGGATAATTGTCAAATATATCACATTTTACAGCTGCTTTAAAGCTTGCACCAAAACAAGTTTTTACAGGAAATGCAACTGCGAAGAAATTCACTTTTTTTTCCCTAGAAGAGTGAACTATTTGATCAATGACTCTATCATCTTAATTCAAATATGGCTTGTTGGAACACATAAGAAACAAGTTTGGGATGGTGGCTCTTACCAAGGTGTTTTTTTCCCTCACTGCATTCTATTCTCTGGCAGGAATGGAGCACTAGGAGAACTATGACAATATTGAGTGGGATATAGATCCCAAGGACTGTAAAGCAGGAAAACCACCTGTGAGTATACATCTCCATGTGAAACAAAGCCAAAATGAGCTAGTTTGAATTGGAAGATTTCAAAATGAAACTTTCCACATGAGAACATTTCTATATATTTCACTGGGGGGTGGGGGTCATTTTTTTTCAGTTTTCATCCTGATCATGAGACAAAAACATTGTGTTGAAATACTAGAACTGAAAGTGTTCTGGTTACTTGTTCAGCACAGTGAAGGCCAGCGTGCGTGTAAAACATTTCTGAAGATATCAGAATCCTGGCCTGGCAGGTTACAGCAAGCAGAGAATTTTCTGTGGTAAACTGAGCAAATGACTATCTCTGAGGACAGGCCACCAGACATTTTAAGTTTCTGTTTCTAAATCGAAAACCAGGTCTTTTAAAAATCTGTCAAGGATGTCTGGTGGCAACTTCTTTGATCTGTCCCTGTTCAAACACAATTCAAAATGTTGAATTAAGTTAGATGGGAGACGAAGTATGGTGTTAGGGAGCAAGTGATGGTGCAGATAAAGAGGACTAGAGTTAGATGTCCAAGGTGCCTGCCTTGTTTGTTCCGGTAATCACAATTACTACTCTGAGAACACTTCTCTTCATTATTTGTGCCATTCGTACTAACGTGATTCACATCTTAGTACAATTCCGTTTGCTTGAGGGAGGTAAAACAGGAGACACCCTTCTGCTGGCCCTGCTTTTTGAAAGGCTGGTGCTTGTTGGCCTGCTGTAAAGATAAACTTCTGAGTCCTTCTAATGCACTTCATTACACCTTATAGCTGGATCATGCTTTTGGCACAAGAAGAGGTAGAAAATTGAAAAACGGTCTTGTAGTAACAGCAGCCACAGGGAAGGAACAGACAAATGATGGGTCAGTCTGTGCTCATCACAGAGCTGTGCTCAGATGTAGCAGAGATGTTTTAAGCTGGCAACAATTTCTGCTTCTTTGATCTGCCAATGTACAGTTGAGGGAAATGTAAGAAGAGAGCCTTCAAAACTGGAGGCATTCTCATGTAGTAATTTCTAAGATATCTTAAAGCTACCTGAGAGATATGATCAGACACAGAAGGGTAAAGGGCTGGAAAGTAGTGGACAGCTAATAAGCACCTTGTGTGGAGTAAAAGGGAGAGAGAGAGGAGGAACTTTCCAAGGGAGGGCAGGTGAAGGAGGGAAAGACAGTGAAATTCTTGGCTTAGATGGCAACATCAGTGAGAGGGTGGAAGCCAAGATTTTTAAGGGTCTGACTGACAAACTCTGTAAAGCGCTGCCACAAAACCCAGCACCATGAAATAGGCACACAAGTGCTTTGCTGAAAGGGTCTTAAAATTGTCTTCCGTTGGTTTGGTTTTTTTCTTTCTTCAGCCATTCTGTACCATCCTTGGCCATCTTCTATATGTGTTGGCTACGTTGCTGTGCACTGTAGTTCACCCCTGTACCACGTTCAGGCCTTCTCTCCTTGCCACTCCCTTTCACATGTCATAAGACTCCACAGAAAGAGTTTAACAAGTTCAGTCCACTGGCCTTTTAAAAGAGGGATGGGAGAGGTTGCCACTGTCTAACATGTGGGCTGTTCCAAGGGGCTGGTGGCTTGGGCCCACAATGTAAAGGAGTCTTATTTCTGTAAAGGACAGAAGGAATCGACTCAGGTCTGAAAGGCAAGAAGTCAGCAAAGAAACAAGATAAACATAGCACAAGTATCATTTAGTTTCTTTTAATTCAGTGCCTAATACACTAATTTCACCACACAAAATACAAGCTGTTGCAAGTCCCCAGGAACTCAGAAAAAGGAGAAACAGGAGTGTTTTCTTTTAGAAGTGGTTTTCATGTGAAGTTACAAAGATGAAGTGCATTTTAGCTACTGATTAGCTTTAAAACTATGCTTTTCAAAAATCCACTTGAATTTTCCATAAGATATTCTTTAATTTCATAGATTTTTTTTCTACTGTTTTCATATTTGATTACTAGAATTGCTTGGGGAAATTTAACCGTATTTTTGTACTCTAAGGTTCTGAGAAAAGATTGAAATAAAAAGGGGAATAGAGAGTTATGTGGCTGTAGACTTTAGGCTGGAGGCTTTTGACACTTACAAGGCCAGGCACGGAAAGCATTCCACTTATGCGGACAACTCATTTCTGAAGAACTGAAAGTTTCTTCGGGTCAAGCCAAGGATGGCCCTCCTTGTAAGATAAGAGTAAGATAAACAAAAATTTCAGGGTGCTTTTCCTCCTCCACGCTGATAAAGAAAGCCTAGTACCTTTAAAAGCCATTTTACAAGGCACAATGGTTAGAGTTGTTCAACAATGGTTTGGGTTGGAAGGGACCTTAAAGACTATTTCATTCCAACCCCACTGCTGTGGGCAGGGACACCTTCCGCTAGAGCAGGTTGCTTGATGCCCCATCCAACCTGGCCTTGAACACTCCCAGGGATGTGGCATAACACCATTCTTGCTGAAACTGTGCACAGCTACAGCTGCTCCATGGGAGCTGGGAGCACACGCTGGCATACTTTGAGTGATAGAATTATTACTCAGAGCCTCTTAGCTCTTCTCTTTGTGCCTTAACAGTAAATCTGTGCTTCTAATTACCGCTTTTAAGCACCCGGGTACTACTGCAAATTGAATACCTAAATCCGAGAGGCACCTTTGGCAATTTCAAACTCCTAAGACAAGTGTGTTGGTGAATTCAGCACGTTATCTGCGCAAATCTGGATTACTACATCCTGACTCCACACACATCCACCTTTGTGCTGGAAGTAGCTCTCCTTCACTATCATATGCATAGAGTCATAGAGTATCCTGAGTTAGAAGGGACTCACAGGGATCATCAGGTCCAACTCCTGGCCCTGCACAGAACATCTCCAACAGTCACACCATGTACCTGACAGCATTGTCCAAATACTTCCTGAACTCTGTCAGGCTTGGTGCTGTGACTGTTTCCCTGGGGAGCCTGCTCCAGTGCCCAACCACCCTCTGGGGGAAGAATCGTTTTCTAATATCCAACCTAAACCTCCCCCGACACATGTTGAGGCCATTCCCTCAGGTCCTTCCCTGGTCACCACAGAGAAGAGATCAGTGCCTGCCCCTCCTCTTCCCCTCACTAGGAAGCTCTATACTGCAATGAGGTCTCCCCTCAGTCTCGTCTTCTCCAGGCTGAACAGACCAAGTGTCCTCAGCTGCTCATGGCTTTCCCTCAAGGCCCTTCACCATCATCATAGCTCTCCTCCGGATGCTCTGGAATAGCTTTATATCTTCCTTATATTGTGGTGCCCCAAACAGCACATGATATTTCATGCATATTACCTTTTCCTTAACATTTGTGTTTTTCCTGCCTTAAAAAAGACCTGTATTAAGTATGTAGCAGGTGAGCTTGTTACTTGATTTTAAGGGCTTGTCAACTGACGGCCCACCTCCTCTTCTACAGACAGGTGTTGCAGGGTATAAGGATACTGCTCTGATGAAGCTTCAGGTCATCAAGACACGTACCCAGGGAAACTCTGTGATTTAAAGTCCCCAGGTATTCATACAGCCTAACACAAGGAGAGAGGAGCAAAACCTCAGGGATTTTAAAGCACAACTATTTTAGAAGCGAGAGTTTGCATTCACTGTCTTTTTTCTAAGGAAGGCAGTTTTAAGGTGCACATGGGTCCTCATGTTCTGTTTCCAAATTCAACTGGACTTTACTGTTTTCAGATGTGACAACACGTGAATAACTAAATGTCATGAAGTTAACTGCATAGGCAGACTCTTGCCTGAACAAATATATTCAACCCTAAATGTGGTTTTAGCCCTGCAAAAATGTCAGTAATTGCTTTCAGTCTAAACTGGCTTTTCCCTGATTCTTCGCTCAGACTACTTAGTAAAAGGGCAGTTCTAGGTGAGGCCTCTACTCTCCTCTGGTCTTTTTCTCCATTCCCTATTTCTGTTCTTATTATCACAAAGCACTGAAGGAACACACTCATTCCTACGAAATTACTGTGGTAAGTGGAAACTTTGCAAATAACCTAAATGGGTGACCACAGACATTATTTAGGGAGAACCCAGGGAGCTTGGGGAGGGAGAGGAAGGGAAGCTGGAATTTATTTTGTTGTGTTACAGCTAAATCCCTAAGTTTAGTGGCTGAATAGCTGAAGTGACATGCTGAAGGAGACAGGTTCCTGACATATCCCTTCTCCTTCCAACTGAAGCTGGTCTCTCACAGGCAAATGCTGGCAGGCTTAGCAGTAATGTCTAACGCATGAAAGTGCCCAGCTGACATGACACTCACTGCCAGAGGTTACAGATTTGTAGTAGGAGAAGAAAACACAAATTTTATCCATCTTCTTTCTCCCTTTACCTTGTAGCTTATATTTCACATCCCAGAGGAAACACAGATTTTTCTGATAAAAAGAAGTCTACTCAGATATATCTGGTGCAGCTGAATTATGCATTTTTTAACTTCCACTCTGTAAAGACTCTAGGAAAGCAGCATCATGCACCCTACATGTTCCACCAGTTTGAGATCCTCCTTGCAGATTCTGCAGAGAACCAGGATCTTTACACAAGACAGCTAAGTGCTTAATGAAGCTGAAATTTGTGGTAGCTCTTCCTAGAAGTTACCTGATCACAGTTACATTTGTATTAGACTGAACAGGTTTATTGCCTGTCCTCTGGCTTTAAAGGTCAGTGACACTGCCCAGCTTGTGTCCATGTGGCAACGTTTTCCTTGTCTCCTAAAAGAAGTCTCCATGATGTCTCTGGGGAACAGTTTCTGGCTTGTGTCTGGGCACTGTCTGAGAAGTATGGGCTGCATGGACAAAAGCCATCCCAAGAGGCACGCTGTCAGCATGAACTCATCAGTCACCACTTGTGCCCTGTTTAGCTCATTATTTTTGTATTGTAGTTATTAAAATAAAAGAAGGGAAGTGCTTTTCAGAAGAGAACAAAGTAGTTATGAAAACAATTCATTTGAATACAGACTTACAGGCAACTGTGCAACAGTGAAGCAGAGTACGGAGTGCTGTGGGGACACAACAATCCAGTCCTTCCAAAACCATGCAGCAGCTCAATGTGCATTTTAGGAGTTTTTAGACCATGATTTTAGGAGCAACTGAAAAAAAAAAAAAAAAAAAAGAAAGGAAAAAACCCAAAACAAAGTAACCATGCCTGGCAGCCTAACTCTTATTTACTGGGAACCGTAAAATAAACTCTGGAGGCAATGTTATGTTCTTAAGGAGTCACTGTCAAATTAAAAACAATAGAAAACACACTTGCATTTCAAATCTATTTGTCTCCTGGTATTGTATGTCACACAAACTTCAAAACAGATGCTATTAGTAGTATTTTATTCTTTTGCCTGGTGCGTTGGCAATCTTCAGAGCTATTTTGGTGGATCTTCCACACAGCAACAGGAATGAGAAAACATTTTTGAAAGTGTGATTGTAAAACCACAAAATACTGACTTGGGGACTTGGTCACTTGCCCCTGAAGCTGCCCTTATTTCAAACCAAAAGGAACCCAACAGACATGCACTAAACTCTCTCGATTCCCCACCCTTACTAGTCACCGTTTCCTCAGCTACACACAAACTTTAAACAGTCTGGTTTAAAACTGTCACTGCTGGATGGGTTGTGATACTCTGTAAATAAGGAGGTTATTCCCTTCTCTATATCCAGAATCCTCAAGCCTATTTGCTTGTCTATTTTTTCCACAAGACAAACAGAACAAAGGAGACTTGTGGCTTTGCCAGGCCTGCTCCCTGGTTTGCTGAAGCCTATTGATCTCTGGCAGGGCAAGCCATCCTCTCACAGAGCCCAGCTGCCCTGTTCTCTCACCGTCCTCCGGCAAGAGTCTTCCGCAGCAAATCAATAATGTATCCCAGAGCCTGCCTTTTCCTGGTGAACGCAGCCTGCCTCTCTCCACCCATGCAGCTCACGGGAAGGAAAGGAAGGCAGCAGCCGGGGCTGGCTGAAGCGATGGGCTGGGCTGGGCTGGGTTGCCCCAGCAGCAGGCAGGACTTGGAATGCCAAATCAGCTCACTGTCACTCCTCGGGCTCCAGGATGCTGCTCACAGTCTGCAGCACCCTCCCAGGTGCCTCAGGCAGGTTGAAATGGAAAAACAGCCATCCTGACCAGGTCCAAATGGGAAGAGAGGTATTTTTGGATAAACAGAATATCTCAAAGGATATTACTATTTTAGTCAAATGCTGGTTTAAAATGGTGCCTCTTGCACAACTATATGAGGATGCAGTCTCTAATTACATGTGATGTTCTAAGGTGTTTCTTTTCCTGTGGGATTCTAGCATCGTTGGTGAGCAGAACAGGCAGTGACCACTTGGTGAGCGAGCGCCTGCTCAGTAATTTGATATCTCTTCTGTTCTGCTCGTGTTTGAGCGCTTCATAAGCCAAATGTTGCCCCAACTGGGTTCTGCACAGAGGATTATTCATCGGTGTTCCTCAGGGGCCCAGAGAGTACAGTCACTCGCCAGCACTAATGCAGATGTTGTTAGACACCTTCAGGGGCAGAGGGGCAAGTTTTCACACCAGTGATACCACTTGAGTGATGAGGGATTCACTGTGTTGTTACAGGAAAATTTCCTCCTATGGCAAAAGCAGATGAAGACATTCCCTCTTTCTTAGTTCCTGTCTCCAGCTGCCCACTCCCACTCTGGCAGCACAGTTTGCTGCTTCCATAGTAGCACTGACACAATCATTTACAAGTCTGGCCTGTAAATCATCTGCACTGCAAGCCCACAGACAGTTTCACTAGTGCATCTGTGGAACTGCTAGCTGCCACACAGCGCCAGGGAACAGTGTTAAGGGCAGATGTGACAAGAAGGAACAGATTCTAGCTTTGATATGACGGAAAATCTTCATTTAATTAAACCTTATGGCTGATAAAGAACATGAACAAGGGACATGGTACTTTGGATTCTCAGTCTGAGACACCTCCAACTTTTGTTTTGCTTACTTTTTCAGAGTATTTAGCATTTTTTTGCACTCACTTTATTGGGACTAGAAGTCTGGTGATCTCAGCTGTAGCCATGACAGTGCAGGTTGGGTATCTGAGAACAGGGCACATACCTGCAGTAGCCACCAAGCTGGAGTTTAAATGGCTGCCCAGAGTTGTGTAAGCAGCTCTGTCATGCAGGCAAAAAGAGATTCCAGTTCTGCCAAGTGGCATTTAACTATCTTGCTCCTGAGACTATCCCATCTCCATCATACCTCCCTCACATTGCTTACTAAACACAGTCCAGTTTTTCCAGAACGAGAACAAGAGCCATCCAGAACACATCCCTCTTCAGTGCCCAGCTACAGTTCATCCCCAGAGCACCATCCACCTCCAGCACTGACGAACAGAGGCACCCTGTGGAAAACAACACACAGTCCACTACTGAAACCTGCAACATGCTGACTATATGCAGGAGAAGGATAAATTAAGAACAAGTCCTGCAGCATAATCTTTCAGGTCATATTTAAAGCAAAGAGAGGACGCCCATCATCTGAATTCATGTGTGTCACCACAAGATCATTAGCAGGCTTGATGAATGCTGTAACTCCACAACATGGCCTTCTGCCATTTGAGCTGGAGGATTAACCTCTGTCAGTGGCAAATTGCCATCTTTTACACAGATGAGCAGTGCAAGGGCTTGATGGTTTCTCGCTGTTATTTGTTGACAGCAGAGGAATAGCAAATTGTAGGTGTATCTCCATGTTTCCAGCCCAGCTGGTCCATCAGCAGAGGACATCCCACTCCCCTCAACTCTGCAGCAGTGATGAGCCCCTCCACCGCTCTGCTTCCTTGCCCTGGCTGTGGGCAGGATTAGCAGAGGGCAGTGCACGGGATGAGGAGAGACGGTGCGAGCTGCAGGCAGAGGTCAGCGCAGCAGCTGTCCCTGGGGCCACCCCGGCTGTGGTCAGGCGGCCCCTGATGGGCAATGGGCCCTCCTCCAAGTTCGGGAGGAATTGATAAGAGTAGTCTTGCTGCCTTTGTACTTCCCAGGCACACTTTCGATCCCTCCCCTTCAACCCACTGTGTATCTTTGCCTTGCTCAGAAACCCTGTTTTTACATTCCGGCGTCTGTGTCTGCCTCCCCACGCACACCAGGTCCCTCGACGCAGCTGCAGCCCCCACACCCCGGTCCTCCGGGACGCTGAA
>VZRQ01018916.1:927442-982128 GCA_013397975.1 Machaerirhynchus nigripectus | reverse complement strand
AAAAACCCAAAGAAAGCAACACGACAAAAAACCGCGCAGACACCCCAGCACTGCGTGGCGCTGCTTTCTTTCAGTTTGGGGCTAAGTTCTCCCGGGTCCTCTCAGCCCCGCGGCGGGCCGGGAACGCTGTGCCCCCTGCCCCCGGGAAGCCGCCGGGCGGGATGGCGTTTCCATGGCGGCAGCGGCCGCTGAGGCGGCCCGGCGCCTCCCTCCCGCTGCTGGGCGGGAGAGGCGGCAGCGGGGCGGCCCGGCCCGGCCCCGACATCCTCCCTGGAGGCCTCTCCGGCGAGCCGGGAGGGAAAACTTAGGGGAAACGGAGAGATAATAGGGGCAAATCTTTGTTTTTCACCCCAGAGGATATACAAGCTCAGGGAATGGCCTGTGAGAGGGGCTGAGCTCCTCAGTGCAGCCCTTCCCAAGCCAGCAGTTTTCCCATCCCTGGTGGACTAGCAACGACAGCTTGTTTTTTCCAGGCGGAGGCTGGTTTTCCCCAGGATATTTCTGTGTCCCTGTGGAAAACACGCTGGTGGCTTCCCAGGACCAGAAGTGGAAACTCGTGGCCAGCACACAAGCACGTGCCGTGCCAGGGAAGGGGCCTGTGGCCTGTGGCCTGTGGCCTGTGTCTGAGCCACTGGGAATGGCGTTTCCAGGACAGCTCTTTTCCCAGTGCAGTTCAATACTCCCCTCTCAACCATTCAAGATTTTACTAAAATATTTCATGGAAAACTCAGTATCTCCTCGAAGGTGCCACTGCTGATCAGTGGGGATACAACATTGTAGTCAAATTGGTCTGAAACGAAAATCATTATTCATTCAAGGGTATCTCCATTTTTCTGCACATAAACTACATTTCAGTCACAAGAAAGACCAGAAGCCACAGCAGCATAGTTAACTATTTTCAGTTTTTCCCACAATTTTGATACTGAAATCTTCCATGAAAATGAAAAACAAACTGTTTTTACAAACACCAGGGTTATTGAAATTCTGTATTACATCATTTAACTTAAAAAAATCAAGAGCATTAAATGTAGGCATCAACGGTGTATTGCTAGTGCTATGTAACTGCATGCATTATGTCATGTCTTATTCTAGGAAACTCAAGGAAATCCATTGCTTCCAAATGATTCACTCCTCCAACCTGGCACCCAGTTTCAAATGAGTAGTGCAGAAGAGTAACACATCCTACACATTCCCTGCAAACTTTGTTTAAAGTCAACTTCAGGAATCAGGGATGGGCAATGCTCTGCCACAGCCAAACTATATACAGATACTGCCTTGTGCAGAAGCCTACTTGGCTATGTAACTGTACAAACTTGTTTGATATTTTGATTATTATATTGCTGCTAAGAACTCTCACCCAAATTAAATAGTTTCAGAGAGTTGCTTTCCAAGCACGTGTGAAGATTAGAAGCCCCTTAAGGTTCCATTTATGGGCTATTAATTATTATTATTATTTATGTAATTCTCTTCTGTGCTAAGTACTTGTGACTCCATGTGCTTAAGGAGCTTACTGGAGGGATTCCAAAGCAAGGATGTTGCAAAGGAGGAGAAGGAAGAAAAAGCCTGCTGCTTCTTAGAGGAATGCAGCATGTTATGTAGGGTTTGTGGAAGAAGTTGTTGTATTGAAGCATGTAAAAGGTGGAAAGCATGAGAAGTGGAAAGCATAAGAAGAAGGGACAGTAGATGGGTTTCAGATGTGTGCAAAGACGGTAGAAACGAGAAAGTAAATTCACTCTGGTGATTTAAAAGATGCCAGTGCTCCTTTGAATCACCTTAGCTTTTGACTAATAGCAACCACAGATTTGAAATAAGAGACGTTCCCTCCTGAAATGCCTAATGTCAGCAAACTGAAGAGGGATCTCTCTGAAACAGCTGTAGGAAATGCTAAGGAGAGAGCCACAAGTTAACCCCAAGGGGCTTAGGCTCAGATTCTTAAAGGTAATTAGGTACCTTTAAATACAAGTTAGACATCTAAATCTTTGAGGCTCAGGATCCTGCTTAACTAACTCTGGACTGGAGGAAGTCTCCTTAATGGATTCACAGCCATGAACCCTTTCCTGGATTTGGTTCTTGTTTTGTCTTTCAGAAACTGAACAGGGCATAGTTTTATGATGACAATTAGGCTGGCATGGTGGGGACAAATACTCTCCAGGAAACAAGAGATAGAAGTGTGGGGCGGATAGGACATGTATAATCACTGGTCTCTTGTGGAAAAAAACCTACGTGGTTTTTGGTCAGCAATGAGACTTTCTTAATAAAGGAAAGCCAGTAAAAGTAAGGAGAAAAAGGCCTAATTTATCGTGCCATGGAGCAGAATCTCAGAATTCTCCTAGGCCCTTTATTTTGTTGGACATCGCTCATTTCACAGCTATATTCCTATATTCTCAGAACATAGCAAACTTGCTTTTATTCATCTCAGGCATAAAGAGCCTTGAAATTGCAGTAACAATAATTTACACTACACACAGGAATCATATAGTATTTATAATTAATTCCTTGAAGTATTTGTATGCGTTCTTTGGTTTGGGCCTCTGGCATATATTGCATTCCACACACAAGTCTTGAGGGATTCAAAAGGATTCTGAGAGCCACATTATTAGAAACATAGTCATATATTTACTTCTGTGTAATGTTCAGCTTTTAATAAATTACCTTCTCTCTTTGTCTCTCTCTTCTGTCCCTGCTGCCTACTGTCATAAACCTACAGTTTTTCTCTTTAGAAATCTCTACATTCATTGTTTTGACATTATTTGTGGTGTAATACTCAATATTTATGAACCCTTTCCTGCTGTAATGTTATGAGGTAAATAACGAAGAGCTAAGTTTAAAAGAATCAAAGCTCATTTTTGTACCAGGTGAGAAATTCATAGTAATAGAAAGGTTTCTGTGATTTAAAATGCAGTGGAAATAGTTTTCTTTCAAGTTCCCTGAAGCATTTACAGCCCAAACATTGCAGTTTTGCAACATTAAATGACATACCTGCCAGAAATAGAATGTGAAAATATTTGTTCCCTTTCAGTCACTGATGGAGTGAGAGTCTGGAAAATTGATTTCATTTTTTGTATTTCCATTTTTAATAACTTCAAATACAGCAAACAGAGCAAGTCACCTCCTGAATAATGATGCATTGAACTAATTAGCTCCTTTTCCCACAAAAAAAGATGTCAAGGAGTCTGAAGCACACTCCTCTTTCTTGCTGAGCTTCCTGTGCAACATCTCCTGCCAAAGGACTACAGCCCTTTGCAGCTGCTTTCCTGATCTCCACACAGCTACACAGCTCACCTCTTCCTGCCCCTTCTCCCAGCTGCTTTCTGTCTTACAAGCCTTTGCAACCTCCACAGCTGGTTAGAGCAGAGCTGTGAATTTGTCCTCATGCTCTGCACCAGGGAACAGCGTAGGGCCCTGTAAGTGACTGAGGATCACGTCAAGGCCAGGCCACAGCAGCTGAAGAATGGTGAAGGATCGCAGCAGGAGCAGAGAACTGTCACATCCTGAGCGCTGTATGGCACAGTCATAAACACTCCCACACCAGTAGCTGTTGTGGAGGGAGTGTTCACTGTGGTGACTCTTACGTACTGTTGGGGCTGCTGGAATGAATCAAAGGAATTCAAGGGCTTCTAAAAAAACCAGATTCAGTTCTTGATGTGTGTTGATCCCCTAGAACCCAAGCAGAAAAAGAGCTGCCTTGGTACATTAAGCCCCTTTTGCATCCCATCCCCCATCTGTGCCTTTGAGAGATGATGCAGCTAAGCATTAGGTGTCTCGTTATCCAAGGGAGAAGATCTGGTATACATCTAAAAGGTTTTCATGGCAGGAAGTGGTAGGTGGAGGTATCCTGAGGGCTGGAGCAAGGCTAAGACAAGGCTGCCAGGGAAACTGCCAGGGTGGGTGAGTGGGTGGGAGGAGGCAAGAACATCCTGGCAAGAGAGCACCTTCCCAGGGATGAACACAGCTGAGAGAGAGTGATAGAGAGAGCATAGCTGTGCAGCAGTGGTTGGGGTGGGCTTTGTCCAGCACTCACTTCAAGACCAGATGTGGAACACAACTCCCTCCATTGTGCCGTAGAGAAGTGAAACAGGAGAAGTGTCAATCTCCTTTCTTACCTCTCCACTTTTCTCCTTTCTCCAAGTAGAAGAGGAAACCTTATGGCACAAGGGCATTATTTCCTTAAAGCAAAAAACAACCTTTTCACTCCTTCCAGTGTTCCTTTCACGTTGTTAATTGATTGTGCTGTTGTTACCAGCAAAAAAATGTCTGAGGAACTCCCGTCTCTGCTCGAGCAGAAAAGTGTTCTGAACTGAGACCTAGCCCTCAAGCGCAGAGGTGGAAAGCGAGCGTCAGGTGACATGCATGGAAATTCCAACTGTGTCTCCTTCTTTATAGGGCCTAACTCTGTTCTTGAAGGCAGCTCTGAGGAAGCATCACTAGGAGGCTGCTGGCACTTCACAAGGACTGAGTGGGCTGGAGCAGCTAGAAGCCACTGCTTCCTGAGAGGGTATCAAGAGGATGTTTAAGATGTAGGCTGGTCAGAGGCCATGCTCCCACTAAATCTGATTGCTTACCAACTTCTCCAAGGGAAAAAATCACTAATAATTTGGTCCTGGGACCAAAATTGGAGAGACTGGGAGATCTTGTAACAGTAATTGAGAGGTCTGCCTGTGGGCTTAAACAGCTGTTAGAAAGTTGCAAGTAATAACTTGATACAAAGCACTTGTATAGGAGAAAAATCCTAACTCCAGGTGGGAACTGTGAACTTGCATATAGCTCACACTGTCAGCTCTGTCCAGGTGCTCACAAGTTGGCATTACAAGTAACATACAGGTAGAGGTGTCTTTGCTGGAACTGGAATGCAAGGGCATATCAGCTATGGGCTCTAGGGCAGTTTTTCACATTCATGTGAGTGTTACAATCTTTGACCTTGGTTGTAAGGGGTTCTTAAAGGCTGTTTCTCAGCAGAAGGCTAATACAGCAAAGGCAGATTAGACAGTGGTTAAGACTTTTTTTTTTCCTAAACGAGTTGTACGCATCTGGGTCTGGTCCCTTTCTATGGGAGCAGTAGCAAATATTTGTCCTGGGAACATACTCTCTACAAACTTCAGATGGTTTGTATTTTAAAAAAAGTGGTTTTCAGCTTGTCGCTGCAGACAAACTGGTTCTCCCAAATCAGCTGGGGCAGACAATACAAAGAAGCTTGAGAAACAAGTCTTCCTGCTGGGACTTGAGGCTTCGTTTCTATATCCTTTTGCAAAAACAAAACTGAAAGAGCTGGTCCTTCAAAATGCTGAAGTGAATGTGTTCATCTAGGAAAGTACAGTAAAGTCTTCTAGGGGAAAAATGATTCATTTGACTTACAGTAGGAAAAGCAGATATTTCCTTTGTTTAAGACTCGGTGGAGAATTCCTTATTTGGAATCTGTACAGTTCCCCATATTTGGGAGAATCTGTTTGCTGTTTCCTAAGGGTATGTTTCTAACTGTGAGAACAGCCTAGGTTTAAAAAGCAGAGGACTTTCTTCCTGCTAGGAATGCAGGCTACCAAGCTGCTTTAGCTGCTTCTCTGTCCAGCTGAACATTTGTCTTTCATTTGAATATTGAATTTAGTTATCTGTTTGGCAAATACATATTGAATGACCATCTTGTTACTATGTCCTCTTTGGACTGTAAATTTTAAACAGATAGTAGTTCTAGCCATTTATCTGAAACAACAGGTGGTTTGGTTAGGAAAGTAAAGGACATCGCAATAGACAAGAGATTATGTAGCTGGAATAAATTAAGTATCTCCATGTAGAAGTCTGTATTTACCATGGCTCCAAGAGTGTTTTGCATTCATTCACTAAAGCGACACCATGGGATTTTGCAGAAGTGTTTTTATGCATGGCAGAAAAATAGTAAATGTCAATGTGACTGGGAAAATTCCTTAGGATTTATGTTTTGAGTTAATGCTTAATCAGAGTTTGCAAAAGTAACCAGTCTGATAGAGTGGTGAGATAGGAGTAGGTCAGACACAAAATCCCTATTATAACATCAGTAATAACATTAAAGTACCATAGCAGTAGCTTTGTTTTCAAAGTAGGCAGTACAGTGTGCTCTGAGTTGAGATATAGTGTATGTAATTAGATTTTCCTGCAAAACTTGTTTCTGGAGGGCTAATGTTCCCAGCTGCTCTAGGTCAAAAAAAAAAATTAAAAGAAAGAAATTCATAGAAAAGCTATCGAAAACACATCAGAGCTCCATGCAGAAGGGAAGAAAGTAAGTTTGCAATTTTCATGGTCTAATTAGCCGGTAGGTACTTCTGACTTCTCCATTTCTGCAGTGTTGGAGTGATCTCAGTGTTGGAGTGATCTCACTGCTCACCAAAAAATTGCTGGGATCAAATATGAAACAACCGTTTGACTTTGTCAGAATTGCATTGAATATTTGCCTGTTACTCTTTTGATCACTATATTTTCTCCTTGTGTGGTTGTGGCATTCCTTGGAGGGGATCTACAAGCCCAAGAGCCGGGTGGTGGGACCTAGGCAGATGCTACGGGTTGCAAGATTAAGAGGAAACTCTTAAATGCAGGTAAGTAGACTGGTGCAGGGCTCTTTCTTGTACAACAGTCATGGTCAGATGTCCTCTCCAAACCTAAAGAGCTTATGGGACAGAAGAAGAGAAATTACAGGTCTTCATCCTATTCTGGAATCATTTTACCTGCTAAAAGGTAGCCGTAGGCCTTATTTCCATGTTCTATGTGTGGTCAGTAGCTGCATCTAAGAAAAAACAGTGTGGAGACTGCACATGGGCTGCACATTCTGCATCCAGGAAACTTTCTCCTGGAAAAATGAAGAAACAGCTGGGGGTCATGGTGTACTGTCAGTCCCCTGTGAGGACTGAAGGGGAAATTAGTCATCTACAGTTGAGCAGTAGGAACAAAAAGATGATAAATAAAAGCAAAGTCACATGAAATTTTTTGTTTTTATTTCTAAACCTGTAGTTTCTTCTGGTAGGAGAATCAGAAGCCAAGAATTTTGAAAGGAAGAGAGATACAAAATCATCCTGATGACCTGGAGGAGAGGATTGAGGACAGCCTTAGTAAGTTGGCAGAGAACACCAAGTTGGTTGGGAATGTTGGTCTGCTGGAGAGCAGGAAAGCTCTGCACAGGGATCTGGACAGGCTGGATTGATGGGCTGAACCCACCTGTACCAGGTTCAACAGCACCAAGTGCTGGGTCCTGCACTTGGGTCATGACAACCTCAGGCAGTACTACAGGCTTGGGAAAGAGTGGCTGGAAAGCAGCCCAGTGGAAAAGGACCTGGGGGTGCTGATTGAGAGCCGACAGAACATGGATCAGCGTGTGCCCAGGTGGCCAAGAAGGCCAATGGCCTCCTGGCTTGTGTCAGCAATGGTGTGGCCAGCAGGATCAGGGCAGTGATCTTCCCCCTGTACTTGGAGCTGGTGGGACTGCACCGAACTGTGTCCAGTTTTGGGCCCCTGACTACAAGAAAGACATTGAGATGCTGGAATGCGTCCTGAGAAGGGCAGTGGAGCTGTGGAAGGGTCAGGAACACAAGTCCTATGAGGATCAGCTGAGGAAACAGGGATTGTTTAGCCTGGAGAAAAGGAGGCTCAGGGGAGACCTTATCATTCTCTACAACCACCGGAAAGGAGGTTGTAGCCAAGTGGGGGTTGGTCTCTTCTCCAAACGCAACCAGTGACAGGACAAAAGAACATAACCTCAGTCATAACCAGGGAGGTTCAGGTTGGCCATCAGCAGGAATTTCTTTACTGATAGAGTGGTTTAAGCACTGGATCAGGCAGCCCAGGGAAATGGTAGAGTTGCCATCTCTGGAAGTAGTAGAGACACCATCCCTGGAAATGTTCAAGAAATGACTAGCACTTAGTGCTATGATTTAGTTGGCATGGTGGTGTTTGGTGAAAGTTTGGACTCAATTAACTTGGAGGACTTTTCCAACCTAAATGATTCTATGATTCTGTGATTCTATGATAATTGTAGGTGACCTTGGCCCTTTCTGCTCTCTTNTTCCCTTTCCCTTTCCCTTTCCCTTTCCTCCTTTTTTCCTTTTCATCAGATCAAGTGAACCAGGGTGTCTGTACTGCTCCAGAGAAATGTGAAAAATAAGCTACAGCCTCACATTACCCAGAGCCCACAGGCTCCCCTCATCACTTGGCAGCCAGGCAGAGCAGGGCTGTACCCGCCCATGCTAGGGGCACTGTTTTGCCTTTACTCTGTAGTTAAAATGTAAATATGTTTCCTAGATTCCTCCTTATGATAGCATGAAGATACCTGAAACTTCGCAGTATCTAACTGATACTGAAGTATTCTGCTGCTTACACTTGGCAAGTCTCTTCATTACTAGATCTTCCAATATTTCATGCTTTCTCATAGATTTGGCCCTCTAATGACTTTTGTGTTTCTGCTAGTTTTTCATTACAGCTATTATTTTCCTTTCGAAGAAATTGCATCAATTACTTTAGTGCAAAAATCTCTCAGTACAGATCAGTCTCCTTGTTTTTATGAGTATGAAGTTTTGGCAATATTGGAGATTTTCGAAGACATCAGAGACCTTCGAGTCTTTAATATACAACTGTTAATTAGATTCTGCTGCAATTAAATCAAAATAAAGATTTGCTAAGGTATTTAGCTCTGTTAAGACTGTTCAGGCATCAAATAAATGTGCTTTGTTCTTACACCCAAACAGCACAGGTCACGAAAATTCAAAAAAGCCTCTGGGACTGTTGTTTCAGCTTCACACCTAAGAAAGAAATGTAAGTTGCACTATGCATCAAGTTCTGATCAAATCAGTGTGGGCCTGAACAGAGTACCTCTCACAAAATAAGGGCTGTATTAGGTTTCTGTGGCAAGGTTTTGGTAGCAGAGAGGCTACAGGGGTAGCTTCTATGAGAAGATGCCAGAAGCTTCCCCTTGTCCAAGTGAGCTGATGCCAGCTGGCTCCAAGATGGACCCATCACTGGCCAAGGCCGAGCCCATCAGCAATGGTGGTAGCACTTCTGGGGTAATGTGTTTTAGAAAGGGAAAAAAAGCCAAAACAGCAAGTTCAGCTGGTGGAGAGGAGTGAGAATATGTGAGAGAAGCAGCTTTGCAGACACCGAGGTCAGTGCAGCAGGAGAGGCAGGAGGTGCTCCAGGCACTGGAGCTGAGATTCCTCTGCAGCCCATGGAGCAGACCATGGTGAAGCAGCTGTGCCCCTGCAGCCCGTGGAGGACCATGGGGATGCAGAGATCCACCCGCAGCCCATGGAGGAGACTCAATCCAGAGCAGGTGGATGCCCGAAGGAGGCTGTGACCCCATGGGAAGCCTGCACTGGAGGGGGCTCCTGGCAGGACCTGTGGCCCTGTGGAGAGAGGAGCCCACACTGGAGCAGGTTTTCTGGAAGCACCTGTGACCCTGGGGGGAACCCACACTGGAGCAGCTCATGAAGAACTGCAGTCCATGGGAAAGAGCCGTATTGGAGAAGTTGGTGGAGGACTGTCTCCCACGGGAAGGATTCCATGCTGGAGCAAGGGAAGAATGAGAGGAGTCCTCTCCCTGGTGATTAAATGGCAGAGACAATGTTTGATGAACTGACCTCAACCCCCATTCCCATCCCTCTGTGCTGCTGGTAGAGAGGAGGGAGAGAAAACTGGGAATAAAGTTAAGCCCAGGAAGGGGTGTGTGTGTGTGGGTGGGTGGGCAGTTAAGGTGTGTTAAGATTTAGTTTTTATTTCTCATTACCCTACTCTGATTTGATTGACAATAAAATAAACAAATGTCCCCAAGGCAGGTCTGTTCTGCCCATGATGGTACCTGGTGGGTGATCTCTCCCTGTCCTTCTCTCAACCCATGAGCCTTCCATTATGTTTTTCTTCCCTTTCCAGCTGAGGAGTGGAGTATTAGAGCAGCCTTGGTGGGCAACTGGTGTCCAGCCAGGGTCAACCCACCACATTGTTTTCCAAGTTTATCAGCAGTTTAGACAAAAGTAATTTTTTAGACAGTTGTAATCTGAAGTGAGAAATGCGAGGTGATGATTAAGGCTGGCTGAACTGTAAGAACGAACTTACTGTCATAGTGTTCCTCAAGCCCTCCGGAAATAGCCCCCGCTCAGTTATTTTCAGAGCACATATTTGTGTCTCTATTAGGTCTACTCATTTGGTCTAAGTTAGGAGTGTTAATCTTTTGTTGGTTTGAGCCAGTCATTCTGACATCTGCTTAACAGTTTGCTCAGTGTTCATAGGATCACCTTCTTTAGCCTAATGTACCATCTTGATACTGAAATCTTACAAGCCAGCACTAACCCATGGGACAAATATAAAGAAATAATATGACATTTCCTGACGAATTTTGGCAAAGTTGCTCAAACAGTTGTCATGAGTATGAAAGCATTTAGAAGATGAGCCCATTTACTTGTTACCAGCTGTCATTGTTTTATCCTTAGTCTTGCACCACGAGTGGGTTTTTTCCCCATAAAACCACAAACTCCATCATTGGAGCTAAGATTATGCAGGAATTTAGCCTTTTATTTTCTTTGCCATTGATAATTCTAACAGTTGCAAAGAAAAAGAATTGTATTCCATAAAACATTGGAATTCAGAAAGAAAAAAGCAATGCTTAAAATTTTCATGGCTTCTGATTTAGGGAGGCCTGACTTACTGTGACTGAGTGCTGCACATAGCTGCACAGGCGCTATGGTGGCAGAGAAGCCATGGAAGGAAGTTTACTAATTAATTTTACAACAGTGTGAAGTGCTTATATTTCTCTATGTGCATTTTTCATAGTAGCTGCAGCTGATTCTCAGATTAAAATAAAGTGGTTGGATAAACAGATTCCCAGGATTTCAGTAGAAGGTTTGTTTGGCACTTCAAGTCACTTCTTTGAGGAGCACTCACCTGTGACAGATTACCATGACTACTAATTTATGTCTCAGTCTGTTTTACATTAGTTGTCCCTTCCTGACTCCAATAACAATTTGTTTGTTTAGTTTGTGGCAGATGTGCCAAGCTTGAGGATTAAAAAAAATGAATAACTTCTCCTCCACACGTCCCCCAGTTAGGTGCCTCCACACTGTGGTTATTTATTTTGGGCAACATTGTTAGGTTCTTTTATTTGCTTTCTGGTTTCTGAGCTTGAGAGTGGACCTGACTCACATTTTCCAAGCACTGTGCAAGTGCTAGGAGGGATTGTTTGGGGTTTTTTTCCTTTACCAAAGTTCTGTTCTACTGCAGTCTCTCTATTCCTGCAACCCAATTCTTGAGAAAGAAAATTCATTATGAAATGAGGTGCAACAAACCCACAGAAGCTGTCATCTTACGATTGTGCATTACTTAAACAAGACAGAGAGCTCAGAACCAGTGCGTGGTGGTCTGTTTGTTGCAAGATGAGAACAGTGGGTATCCATATTAATTGCTGTGTCAATATATTATGTTCTAGCCAGAAGTAAGAAAATTACAGCTGGTACATGATTCCAGTTATCACGTGATCTTTGGAAAAAGTGAATCTGTACTGCTTTAAGGACAAGCCAACAATTCCTGAACAGTAATTTATAATGAAAGCAGGCCAAAAAGGCTACCAGCATCCAGCCAAAATCCACCACTCTTGCAGAACAAGACTTGCAGAAGATGAAGGTAATTTTTTAATTCTAAGTACTTACAGCTCCCTGTTGTATTAAATCTCTGAAGTGTGACTCCACAGCTCACTGATAGGGGCCTCTTTCCCCTCGAGATGTTGGTTCTCTGGTGGCTGCCCCCTGCTACACTGCACCCTCCTCCCCAACCACTTTGACAAGGCTGTACAGTCACCTCCAGTCCCTCCAGCCTGACTGGCCTCATTTATTCAAGGAACTGTTACAGTTCTGGCTACAAAGCTATTATTCTGCAAAGAATCTGAGAGTAAAAACTTTCATCCAAGTGTACACAGTGAATTTCCACTCCCGCAGATGAAACAGCCTAGTAGAATTCATTCCCTCCCTTTTCCTGAGATGCAAGTGGGAAAAATATATTGCAATCTATCACATTCAGGAAAATTGCTGGAGTATGTAGAGATTTTCTCTTAGTCTGGTCCCAATTACATTTATTTTCTACTTTAAATGTGACCTAGTGTGCTTATAGCAGTTTCAGTGCTGGAGTGCTCTGCCATGGTCCCAAATAGAGCTTTGTGTCTCCCAGCTCCATTTTGTGATTCTGTCAGTCACAAATATTGGCCCAATTTTTTCTTCTTGTTGAACCCTGAGAGCCTAAAAGCCTGAAACCAAAGCATTAAACCATCACAAACCCATTAGAAGAGAAAGTCTGGAGATGCAACTGTGATTGCTAAATTGGTTATTGCTTACAATTTGCTACATAGCTCACAATTTGCTACATATGTCTAATTCCAGGTTATTTCAGGTATCATTTGTCCTCCTCCAGCATGAAGCCACCTTAAAGGGTAAAAAAAACCTATATGGACTGGTCTGCATGGAATATAATTATGCTGTAGAGCTGTGGCATTAGGCATATGAGCCCACATGTTTCTTTGAATTTAAAGCAGGACTGTCATTCCCCATGCCTGAGGAAAGTAAGTTGTGTCTGTGTCTGCATGCAGAAACATAAAAACCTGAAATAAAATACTGAGAATTGACTGCAAGAAGCCTAGCTTTGATTTGGCCAACATTCTGGAGTCTCCCAGCCACAATACTAAAATCTTAATGCAAATCAACCGTCACAAGCAACATACTGTATTTACTTTGCAGTCAGGACAGAGAATGTGCTGGAAATGGCTTGTGAGGGGGAAATGATTGTGCTCAGGAGTCCATAAATTCCTTGCAGGAGGCACCAGGCTGGTGATGCATTTGGGTCTCAGTGCCATTCTGCAGAGTTAGCTGAAACCAGCGTGGCTGATTCCCTCCTTACTGTGGGGCGTCAGTAGGCCCATACACAGAAAATCACAGAATTGTTTGGGTTGGAAGAGACCTTAAAGATCATCTTCTTCCAAGCCCCTTGCCATGGGCAGGGACACCTTCCACTAGATCAGGTTGCTGTTTCAACTACCTCTGGGTTGAGTGGATTAAAACAGATGAAAGAAGTGTTACCAAAGACACGGGTAAGGGCTTGGATCTCCAAATGCACTTTTAAATCCCTTGCTGTAAGAGTTTGGTATTTGTTCTGCAGAGCATGCCAGTACCAGTGTCGAAGTACATGATAAACCTCAAGTTATCTCCTCCCACCAGCTACAGCAAAGCTATTCCATGACTGGGAAAAGGAAGGTTGTAGGCAAACAATCCCAGTTCTGGCTACCTAATAGCTGAAGTGTCAGGACATAAACGTTTAGGCAATTTATGACTTCTCTTGCCTATAATGCCACTGTTTTCCAAATATCTTCACATCTCATTTTGACAAAAGACAATCTAAACCTTCTTAAAACCAAATTTTTAGCTCGTCAGCCGAACACATGGGACGGGTACAAGGTGGTTAACAGACAATAGAAGTGCACTCAAGGGGCAGAGTATTTTACACTCCCTGTTGTGTTGTCTGATTCAGAAAATAAATTATAAAATTGAAACTGAAATTCTGATGGAGTTTGCAGTGGAACTAATATGACCAATCCTTTTTTAAAGAATTATACATCGGAAGCTCCAATAACTGTACATAGCTTTATGCAAATGTGCACTAAGAAAACTGAGACCTTCATCCAGATTTGGTGATGACCACAGCCCCTTGTCACTGTTGATACATCTTTATAACAACACAGTTAGGAAGAGAAAAGCCTTTCAGATACCAGTATTTCAGCTTGTGTTGCACATTTTATGGTATTGTACCTAAAACTTAAGAGAGAAAAGCATGCAATAAGGTTCAAGCTTTGCTCCAAGAATTAAAAAGCCTTGTGAAATGCTAAGAGAGCGAGCCCTGGCTTTTCTTTTACAAGCACTTGGCAGGTCATAAATAAAGCATGAGAGAAACAAAGGAAGTAAAATTGTGCCAGCCCCCAAAGCACCTTAAGGTTCATTTAACTGCCAGAAGTATTTTCCCAGTGAAGGATAACTGCTTGTATGAAGCAAGATGCAAAGCAATCAATATAGGAAGCATTCAGTTTGCCTAAGTCTTACCCATTTTGTTTCATTTTTCTGTATCACAGTTTTTTCAGGTGTTAGCAGCTGCAAACAGGATAAATTCAGGTTAGATTAGTAAGGAACATGCCCTTAGAAATTCTACAGTTTTTACTGCTGTGAGCAGTCAAATGCATTGTGATCAAACATGTATTGGATAGTCAAGCACTTTTAATAAAGCAAGCATGTGGCTGGGGCACCCTACACCTTTGTGAAAGGGACTGATGGTTGCAGTAGGGACTGTTCAGCAACAGTGTTCACCCCCCCAAAAAACCCCATAACTCAAAACTGAGGAAATTTTCATATCAGTCAGTTCAGCCCTTTTTGCATTCATGATGTGTCTGTTTTAATATAGTTTAGTTTTACATAAATTCCTCCATTTAGTTTATTCAATCTTAGAGAAATACCCATCACAAAAGATGTTCATGATAGATTTGTCTGTTCCATGTAACTTGTCCTGCCTGATTCTGTGAAAAATGTCAGTCAGTTGAAACTAAAAGTAGTGTGCAAAGAACCCTTCACCATTAGTTCCTGAAAAAATCAAGAAGTTTTTTGCAAGTTAGTGTGCATATTTTTAAAAGAACCTGGGTCCACTGGACAGGTAATTGAAAATTCAGGTATACAGAACCAAAAATAATCTTCAGGCTACCGGTACAAACTTTCATTGACTTCCTGAAGTGCAACTGAGAGTTAAACTGATATCCCAGATTTAAGCCTGTTGTATAGGCTTTTATTCTGATTACTTTTTACTATGAATCTGCTGTTGTGCCTTCATTCATCGTCAGCTCCTCCATGTCTGTCATGAGCTCTCTGTATATTGTGTACAATACCTACTTGGATCTACAAGACCCAGAAGAAAGACCCTGTGCTGGTTCAAATAACATCTGTTTTCCCTATGAAGTCTTAGGATTTATTTTCTGGCAGTGGAACAGTAACCAGCAGTTCTAGTTCTCAGTCTAGAGAACCTGCTTAAAAAGCGTGGCATTTTTGCTCAGTATCAGCTAAGTCAGTGGGACTGGCTTCTGGTGGGACTTAAGTGCTCTCCTGCCTTTAAAAGATGAAAGCTGTAATAACAACTTCAGTTTGAAAAGGAATGAAGAGCAAAGAGCTATATATATTTTTACAGTTGTACTTTGGTATTCAAGGACTGCACTGTTACATACCTCGGTTTCTAGAAGAAATGCATGAGACTGTGCATGTTTAAGCTTCTTTATTAGACATTTTATGAGAAAGTATAACAGACTTGACAAGAAATTAATGGCTAAATATAATTTTACAGCTACATGTATCTTTACAGCTTCCTGAAAGCTAAAGTTTGTACAGACTTGCTTTAATTACCTAATTATAAAACAATTCATAATGCCAAAAAGCTATCAGTTGACATTATCTGTGTATGTCAGCACCAGTTTGTTTCACTGAGCTTTTGCTTAACTCCTGACTCCCTTTAATTTTTATACTCTTATGGATCTATCAAAGGTAAATAATACAGCTTTGCTCACAATAAGATACTATGATATTTTCTGCACATCAGTGTTAAGAATCTTATCATAAGCAGCAGCCACTTCTAAAGAAGTTCTGATCTAAGGAACTGCATTCCAGTCTGAGGATTTCCTTGGCAGACGTAGCATTGCCTGATTTTCTGTGACACTGTTTGCCATGGCTAACTCATACCCGTGTGAGAGTTGTTACACCACATTGCTTTGTGAAATGAAGAATAAGGATAAAGGATAGGTAAATTTTACTCTCTGGCCCAAGTAGCTAAAAAAACCCCTGGAGTTCTCTGGATTTGTGAAAGCAACAGTGGAATGGCTTTTCCATGCATCCCAGTATACTTAACAAACCCTGTTTCCCTCAGCAGAGAACAGGAGGGAGCACCACTGTACATACCAGCACTCAGCTGGCAAAAACCTTTTCCAGGCCTTTCTCAAGGTCCTGGTGCTTGGGTTCCTGGCCATCAAGCCAAACTCCATCCTATGGAATCAATTCAGTGTTTCAGTTCTTCAGACAACCAGATGGGACTGGCTGACGTATCTGGGAGCCATAGGTCCCCCACCCACCTGAGCAGCAGGTGAAGGCCAAGTGAAATATCCTCAAACATCTGAAATGAAGCATCTGGATTGAGCCCTAGCTCCCTTCATGTGAAAGGGGTTTCTTTTATAACCATTAAGAAAGCATAAACAGCTCCTGGGTTACGTTTATCACGTTTTAAAGCAGACGTGTGAAATGGATGAGGTGAACACAGAGAACCTGGGTGAGATGCAATCCAGTGCTGACATAAATCTTGCAGTGCCTTTGATTGGGTGGAGAAGCATGCCTGTGTTAAGGGGAGAGATTGTGAATGTTTCATATACATCATCATAAATTAAGAGTAGCAGCCACATTCTCCAATTCTAATTAAATGTACATGCAATCAGATTCTTTCTCCTTTAGCTAAAAAATGTTGCCTGCATGCTTTTTCTTTCTTCTTTTTACTTAAGTTTATTGTTTGTTAGAACGTCTGGCCTCTTTCCAGAAGGAAGAAGCTTTGATGACTCTCCTGCTGGCACAACTCAGAGAAACACATGGAATTTTAATTCTTCGTTTCCATCTTAGCAGCAGCAGTCAGAAATAACATCCAGCTAACACTTAGAGAATGACAGCCACACAAAGGTTTTAGGGACAGAAAAATGAAGCTGCGTGAAAATGTCTGTCAAGGATTTAAACACCATCCTGGAGACAGCCCTTACCTGGGGACACCAAAAACCTGTTTTGTTTATCAGAGGATCACTTTTATTTAAGAATATGAACGTGTATATTAAATAGGATAATTAAATACAGAGAAGAGACACTATTTGAACGAGTTGTATTTTCAAAGAAGGGCAGTAAAGCTGGTGAAGGGTCTGGAGCACAAGTCCCATGAGGAGCACCTGAAGGAGTGTCACACTCTTCAGCAGTAGCCAAAGGCAGTTGCATGGATACAGACGTGGGAGCAACACGGGATATGCCACATTTCCCTGGAAGCAACAGGGACTGGAGAGTATGAGACAGCACTGCAGAGAGAATCACAGCAGTCTGATTCTACAACATGGGGAGCTTTAAAAGCAATACTGGCATCTGGTAAAAAAGTAAAGATAAATGGACTTTTTGGTAATTTCATCGTGGTAATGTATAAAAGAAAGGTGAAGGACAAAGTACTGGATTTTTCTTCTTCTTTATTTAGACACTTTTAACTGGCTCCATGCAGATTCCTGCAAATCAAAGCTACTGTTCCTATTTCACTTCTTGACAAGCATCTAAAACAAATGGGCTATGAGGAGATGCTTGAAAGGGAATAGAGTGGGATTTCAGGAAGATACTAATCTCTGAGAAAAGAACTAATTGTTCAATTAAAATTAACTCTAAAAGTGACTGAGAAAATAGGCTCTCTAACATTCTTTAACACATTCTAATCTAATTGCAAACACTGTTTTTCTTTCCCTCTGTCTCATTTTCCAAAGGGCTATCCAATACAATAATTTAATAAAAATTTAATTTGAGAATTCTTTGTGCCAATCTAGAGAACACAGATTAGAATCTATGCAACAGCTATCTGGATGACTGAATATTTTGCACAAATGCAAATGACAGGCATGCTTTCATTTTCTAAGGAAAGATGCAGCATGGCTGAAGATGGTTGGAATTTCCATTCAAGACATTTCACAAATAAAGAAAATATTAGCAAGAACTACACAAAACCATCAACTGTAAACAAATACAAAAGCACATGGCATCCATCTTTTCAAAAATAAAGTTAGATAATTTGTTTACCACAATTCCTAAATTAATTTTCATGGATTGTTATGAGCTGAAAATAGGATGCTCAATATAAGATCTACCAGCCAGCGTAGTTAGAAAGCATGTGGAGAGCGAAGGTCTTCCCTGCATCCTTTGACTGATTCCTGTAACTATCTTTTAGACTAGATTTTTTTTTCTCTGTACTGTATTAAAGTCTTTGCAAACCCTTAGGACTGCCAAGCAATCCCCAAGACTCTGTGTGACTTGAGGCAGTAAATATTTCAATAGTTCAGCATTTAAGGCTATGCAGTAAAATTCTTTTGGACTGGCCACTATCTCAGCATCATCAGTGATCAGTATCACTGGATCAGCCCCCCAGATACTTACATAAATTAAGACCTGGATGTTTGAAGACATTTAAGGTAAAACTCAAGTGCTTTGAATAATCAGGGCCTGTAAACTTGTCAGATTTAATGAAACATTTGACTAAGCCTCTTCAACTTGAAGAACTTGCATTTTAAGAAGCTGAAATTAATGATCCAGAATTAAATATTTGCTTTGGATTTGCCAATTATCAAGAGTAACTGATAAGAACAGTAAATCTGTGTAAGACTGTGCACGACCAGACAAACTGGACCGATCCAATTCCATTATGACTTGAAGCCGCTCCAAATCGTGGTGGTTGTTTTCAGAACATCTCTGTCCGTGCTGCTCCTGGCTGTTGCTGCTTTACACTGACAGACACCCCTCTCTGGCCTACGTGGGAGTCACAGAACAACTTATATAGGTTCAAAAAGATGGTGAGAACTAAAATGTCACATCCAGAGCTGCGTAACTAAACTAAGCCACTGAGGCTTAACTGGGTGTGCCTCTTGCTGGAGTAGGCAGCAAGGCAGGGACAATGACATAGGAACTCAGAACCCAAAAAACCCCAGACCACTCTTCCCTGAAAACATAGCAGCAGCAGGATACTCACCAACTGCCACAATCAAATATGGGATTGAAATTCATCCCCTGTATTTGCATCAGGTCCATTTGTGAGAAGCAAAAATACTGTTTGTCCTGCTTAATCCAAGTTTCACCCTAGCCCAGCATCTTTTGGAGGGCAAATACTTCTGATCCTGGTAGGTAACAGACACTTCCACAATTAATTCAACATCTGTTCGCCACTTTGAGTCACACCTAACAGATGGGCCACATCAGCTGGGAAAAAAATAAATAGAAAGGGCACCTCATCAGTTCCCTGACTGAAACACTTTGTGACATATTGCAAATGGCTATTAAAAAGGAAGGAAGACAGCTGTAGGGGGGGATGTTATCTTTAAATTGTACCCATTAATACTGTGCAGGTAGGAAAAAACCCAGCCTTTTTTTGAATCCTGCACCCCAAAGCCATCCCTTTCCCCCTGCTCCCTCCCAACCTCACTCTCTTGGCCTGGCAAAAGGTGGCAACTTGCTTCCTACAGCTGTAGGCATTCCACCCTCCATCAGGGAGGTATGATTGCTGCCTGCTTGGCATTATCACAGTACAATCAATCTGATCTCTGGAAGGTGCTCAGCTTCTTTAAAATATGTCTATGAAGCCTGGTTGATGAAGTTTCCCACTTTGCATGATCAATGAGAGTTTGATTAGTGATTTTTGTGACACCAGAATAATTAGATGGCTGGTTTCCAAGCTAAACCTTGTTATGAACACACACAATTGTACTTCGAGCAACTGGGCACAAGAACATTCAAGTACAGCTTAGCTTCTCACATTACCAATAATCTTTTTCATTCTCAACGTGCTTCATAGACATAAATGATTGCCTGTCAAAATGTAGCTTGTACAAGTGTGATGAAGATTTAATCAGACTGAAGAAAGATTACAGTCAGTGTTATTGTGAGCACTTAATGTGACAGAGAGACAGTAGAAGGTTTCTGAACAAGTTCTGCACTATATAAAACACTCCCTTGTGTTAAGTGACAATTTGTCATAATACCTTAAGTAATTTGTTGTCCTTTCTAGGACCCAACCTTGCAACACCCAGAAAAAGAAGGAGATTACTTAGTTTGAGAAATGGTAATTTATCCAAGGGACAGGACATAAAATGGTTACTTGGCTTTTCTTTGTGAGATTTATTTAAAAGAAAAAAAAAAAAGGATTCTAGGCAGGTCCAATCAGGGGCCTGAAGAGCCGCTGAGTTTCGTCAGCTTTAGCTCTGTGCCTACAATTAGTTTTGCAATTGTTTCTGTCCACCTTCCCCAAACTGTTCTGTTATAGACAGCAGAACACAGAACAGGCACTCAGGCCACCCCAGACAGCTCCTTGTGCGTGCATGACTCAGCTGGTCATTGCTTGTGCTGCTCTCGCTCAACCAAAATTACGACGCAGGGCACAAGGAAGTATCACGCTTGAATCCCATGTTCAGTCAGTGCAACTCCAAGAAGTATTTACCAGAGGGTTTCCATTGTGCCCATATCTGTTGCCCAGACAGCCATCTTCAGCAATAAGCTCAGCAAACCAAGCATAAGCAAGCAATTTTATCCCTAGGGTTTTTCAGGGGAATATTGGAAGTCCCTGTGAGAGCAGAAGCATTACAACACCCCATGAATAGTTTCCTGAAAAGCTCTAGGACGGTGATTGTGAGTTCTTCCCCTGTACCATGTTATAAATAAGCCACAAAAAACCACATCCACAACTTAGAACTAACTCTGCTATCACCACTGTGACTCCCCCCACCTTAGTTAGTCACTGCTTCCAGTAAAGACACAGTGCTGCACAAGAAGAGTTCTAAAATGAAATTTAAAGATTTTAACATTTAAAGACATTTTGTTGGTTTCAGCTTCATTAAAAAAAAAACCCTAAGCCACAGCAGGATACTAAAGCAAGACAAAATAAGTGAGGACATGCAAGATTGCAGGTACTGCTTCATCAGCAGGAAGAGAAATACTCCTATCACTCCCAGCCTGTGCAGCATCACACTGCTAAAGAACTCGGGCAGGAAAAACTGCCAGTAGGTATCATGGTTTGTAAATCACTTTTTTTCAGTAATTATTTTGGAAGTTAAGAAATTCTATGTCCTCATTTTGGTCTTTGGTAGAGTTGATGTAAGGAAAAGAAGCACAGCCCTAGGACGATTTGTCTATGCCTCTTAGTTCTGCAATCCCATAAAAGCAGATGTGTAAACAGTTATCCAGTCTATGCACATTTCAAGGAAATTTTCCCTTTAATTAGCTTTAATTTGGTCCTACAGACAGAAACATTTGTGGTTGGAGCATATCTGGAAGTATGTCTTCAATTAGTTTTGTCCAAAAGGAATTCAATGAAGTGTTCAGGGAGCTCAGCAATAAAGACTCCACGTGGGTGAGTGGGGGTGATAGAGAGCTCTGCTTCAGGAGTGGCCTCCTGATCTAAACTAACTCAGGACCTGGATGCAGTTACTTTGGCTTTGACTGACTGCACTGGACAGCAGCACCTTCTCTTTGTCCAAACATACATGGAACAAGTTGAAATGTCTGCACCTTGACTCTGCAAGAGCTACAGGACAGCTCAAGTCCTCTGGTCTCTCTTGTTATCCCAGAAACAGCCCAGGGAAATGACGATGAGCACTGGGGGTGTGGGAAGTTCTAATAGCATCTGGATGGAAGATATGCATTGTTTCTCCCAGCACCAGTTTTAGGCAGTCAAGTTTTGTTCAGTTGCAGAAAGAACCTGGAAAACAATCTCCTTTGTCTCCTCATCCCTTTGGATAGGAGTTATTGACAGCCAGATAGTGCCCAAGATACTCAAGAACATGAGCAAAAATTCCCAACCCTCGGGTGGGGTTGTTGTATTGTGGGTTTTTTTGTTGGTTGTTGTTTTCTTTTTTTTTTTTAAACTGAGTAGTTATTTGCAGTCCCCTTTTGCAAGGTGAAAAAATTAGATCCAAGTGTCAGTTTGCAAGTTTAATGAGATTGTGGTTCATGCAGTATTTCAGAACAATACATCATTTGAATTTATATACTTAGTAAGGAAGCAAAAAAAATTCTGAAAACAGGTCAAAGAAAATAAGGGGGTGGGAAAAGAATACTAGAAATACTAGAAAAAGTTGTTGTAATTGTTTTACACTTTGCTGGAAACAAACAAACAAAAAAGAGTACTCACAACTATTTGAGAAACTTGGCATGGAGATATTTTCTGGAATCAGTTTTTGTTATTCTGAAATGAGAGGTCTGAGTACAGCGACTTCTAAACAAGCTAGTCCCAAGTAACAGCAGAGTTGCCCTTTTTATGGTATCTGTGCCAACTCCATTATTTGTTTTACATCATAATGATGTGACGAGGCTGAATTGTACTTTCCTTGGCTTTAACAACAACAGTAGCAAACTGATAAAGCGTAAGAGTAAAGTAGCTTATTAGCACTGGCAGCTTAGCCAGCAAACATCATAAAAAGTACTTAAATCAGAACCTGCATCTGTGCCCCTTGCTTTTGGCTGATAACAGCAAAATACAGAATACCAACAAATCAACCACATCCATCACCAACTCTGCTAAAAGTGGCAAGGAGCAAGATTAGTGCAGACCTGCCACAAAATCTGTTAATACCAAGCCTGTTATCTCTATCACCCACATAAGGTGTCATCTCTATCAAAAGGTAAGGGAGACCTTGGTGTCAAATTTTAAAAGCTGAACATAAACCACTTCTCATGAGACAGTTTACTAAATATTTGAAGCCTCAACACTGTCATACCCTGCCCCACACCATTCAAAGAAGGGTGCAAGCCAAATAACAGCAAGCTCAAATGAACAACCCTCTTCCCTGGGGAGAACACTGGACGCCTGGTGCACTTGCCTTTTGTCCCTCGAGACGATGCCCAGGAGAAAGCCACACACTACAGAGGATGAGTGTTGCTTCTCAGCAGAGAGCAAACACAGACCTGACCAAGCTTTCAGAAAAGCTTTCAATGGCACAAGGCTGGTGATCTTTGTGTCCCAGCAGCCCCGGCTTTAGCGACACCTTGATTTCTTCTACTTCACTTGCCCAAAAAATCTGCTGCACTTTTTTAATACAACTGCATTCTGTACCATGTTTTATTCATAATTACAACTGTGCCTGAGGACACTCACCTCAGCATGGAACCACAAGACATTACTTCAAGGCAAAGCTGGCATTAAATTAATATGACATGCATTAATAAGGTATTCCTTTGGCCATTCTGTACACAGAGAGGTCAGATGTTCAGGAACAATCCCTATTTCAGCACCTGGAAAACAACACTCACCTTGCTTTTTTTCTTTTCTTGACAGAAGTTACATAGAGTGTAAAAAATACCAAGTTTCCAACTGTGTGCTTACCAAATAAAGCTAAACATGGTATAAGAAACTTGATGTTTGATTTGGTACAGGAAAAGCAGCTGAGAGAGGTGGAGAGCAGCTGCATTTCAAAGGGAAATCCTGATGTAGAGTCCTCGAAGGAACAAAGGTACACAACCTGAGCTCCAGCTTGTTTACCTAGCAACTGCAAGATGAAAAACAAAGCCCTGTTGCATGTGAAAATGTACTGCCTATTTTATCTTTTATGTATCAATTTCATTCAACACTGAATACATACAGAGTATCAAACAGTGGATTCTGAAACATTCAATTACCACCACCATTAGAAAAAACGATTAACCTTTAAGTTGGGAATTGAACTCACACTAAACCCAAAATCTGACCTGCACATAGCAACAACAGGTTGCAGACTTATTGGTCCAATGCACTAAGCTCTTATATACTGTTAAAAGGGACACAGTGTAAGCTCAGACTTGGAATCATCGAAGCGCCCTAGCACAAAAGTTCAAATTCCAACCAGGCTGACTCAGTCCTTCCGCCTTCCAAAGTACATAAATCTAATTCCATGTAGTTTTACTGTGAAAGGAACTCTAAAAAGCAGGGGTCCTCCTCCCTGCTGTGTCAAAGCTGAGGATTCCCTCTCCTACGATACTTTCAGTTGTTCCCTGCCATTCTTCATGCAAGAACTCACTGGCAGGCTCCATGTCGGATCCAACAGTCAGGAGGATTCTTGTTGATATTAAACATGTTGATTTAAGAGCCCAATCTCAAGTTATAGAAATACTTACAGAAATGACCAGGTGCAGTAATTTACAGGTAGTGCAAAATAGCTCCAAAAAATGGTGTCAAAAAACCCCTAACTGCATTTTAGGAGGCATAAGCTAAAGCATTGTACAACAGTGGCACCAAATCCAAAATAAAAAGTTACTGTTTGTTTTCTTACAAATGCCTTGGTTACAAAGAAATGTTCTTGAATGCTAGCAATATTCAGGCTACACCAAATTTGCAGACAATTTACAGGCAGAATTGTTTGGCCGATGTCCATAATGCAGACACTAAGGATTTACTGTAACTGTTCTACCTTCAGTAGGAGGTGTGGGGAAAGCCAATGATCTTCATTACATCAGTAAAAGCAAGGCAGCATCACAACAAAATGCAAAAATGATACTTACATTAAATATTTTCATTATTTTTTTCCATCAAGTGGTTTTTGCAACTATCAGCTGAGGTTGAACAGACCCAGATCTCCCTAGCTCCACTGAGGTTCTTCCTATGGGAACTCATTTCCAGCCATTTTGCATCTTCAGCAAGGAAATAGGCAATAGATCTAGAGAGACAATCACTTCAGAGCCACCTAACAGAAGGGCAGAAAAGATAATTATGTGCTCAATTGAAGCATTACAGCAAGTGAGGAGAAGAAAAAAAAGTATCTGGTGCAAGATAAACAGGTAGAAGTGTTTCTGAGAGAACAGCTGCTTGAGATTTTATCCTGTGATGATAAAGAAATGAGTCATCATCCATCACTATGAATAAACTCTAAAGTTAAATCATTTGATGTGGTAACTTAAAACCACATTCAGTTTTAGATTCTGTTCTAAACCTACATCAAAGAAAAAGAACTTCCAATAATTCTCATTACACAGCACAGATTTACACAGGTACTCCAGTACTTTGGCTCTTGAAGAGCAGTTTTCTCAGTGCTTCGGGAGAGCTTTATGAAGTATCTCAGGGAAAAGACAATTACTTGGGGAAATGACACACACGGGACCTCCCAAACATTACCTAGCAGGCCACAGCACAGGAAGCAACAAAGCAGCTTTAAAGAGTCCTGTTAAATGTTGTAATCAGATACACCACTTCAACAGCTTCAGGTATTAAAGCAGTGCAAATAGTGACAACCGCACTTAAGATGTGTTCAGCATTATGAGATCATACTTTCATTAATTTAAATGGAGCGTGAGCATCAAATTACACATTCAGACTGACTAGTGGCCTCTTCACAATACTGTGCCTGTTTCAAAACTAAAATGCTTCAAAGCAAGGTGTAAGGAATTCCAAGGGAAGTCTGCTTCCAGTATGAAAATACAGACGCCTTTTTTGTAGATTACAAGGGGTTTTTTAGCCCTTTGAGCATACAGTGGTCACCATGCCGCTTCCCACATCTTCCAGACAAAATACACTGTTCAAGGAGGAATCCAAGGCAGAATAATTTTCAACTGAAAGCTACTGGCAACTTCTTTGTAAACATTTTAAATTCATTTCTTACTGTTTCTAGAAAGCAAGTAGATCCTCCATAGTTGCAAATTATCTTAGAGGTATCACAGGAAAGATTACTTTGGGGTAAATCCAATAGTTCTGAAAAAACTATGACTGAAAACGGCAATGATAAGTTTTGTAAACTTAGCCAGAGTAATATATCCCACGCAGCTTAGAAACACCTTGGCAAATCAAGTCTCAGTAAGGTTTAAAAGCAAGCATTTCCCTGAATTCCAGTTACTCAAAGGTTAGAGATAAGCCTTCCCACTTCCCTCTTCCAACTACCTCGATTTCTGAGAACAATGATTAAAATGTATAGACATTAATAGTATATCCTATGACCCCAGTAGTGTGATCTCCAAGTGGATGCAGAGGGTAACTTGCAGAAAGATGGCATGACAACATCTAAAGAACACATGCAAGTCACTCACTAAAGCAGCATTTCTTAAAGAAAATAGTTACTTAAAGATCTTTCAATTAAAGCAATGCTTCAGAAATTTATTTCCTACATTTCAGCAGTGTGAAACAACATTCCCAGGTAGGATTTATTTTGTGACATTTCTTCACTGATAGTTTTGCAGCCTAAATCCAGGAGGAGGAATTTAAGGCTAGTTTGAACAAGATGTAACTATGCAGACAGTATCTCAGGAGAATGCAGCACACACTGACTCATAAAAGCAACCCTTCCAAGCTGGAGGCCTCTTAAGTTTATAGAAGTGGGATGCAGCTACCATTTCTGGTTAAGCTGACAGTTTTAGCACTCAATATCAATAAAATCTTCGAAGGAACTGGACTAATACTATGCCTCTACTGCATGAATTTTTTGGAAATAAAGTCATTGAAGTGGTATAATCACTTATATGCTCAAAAAGACCTTCTTCATTTGATCTGGAAATAATTTGGCCTGTTTCTCAGCATAAGCTTGGTATCTCTTTACAGTTAATCCTGATTGCATTCCCAAGCTAAAGGGCTAAAGGGAGGCTGACTACTTTGAAGTTTGATGTTAGGTCCATCCTGTGAAGGCCAGCATTTCAAGTGTTCAGGGTTTTACAGCAACACCAACTGAGCTGTGCTACAAGATAAGCTTTCTAGTCCTTGCTGAATGCACCCAGACTTCAGGCCCATTAACAAAGCTGCTACATTCATGCAGCACTGGCTTTTCCACCACGCTCCCTCCAGCTTTTCAGTTCATCTTCTACAGATCCTTGCTGTCCCAGTGTTAATTCTTATCTAATTAGATTGAATTTGCTGAATTTTAACAAAGATACTTTTTCTGCTGCTGCTCCTTTCTAGCTACAAAGTTAACACTGTTCTGTGGAATCTGAAGCTCTTTTCCTAACATATTTAGACAAAATATAGTAGTTCATATACATTTAACAAAAAAATCACATTACTGTAGCCACACTTAATTAACAGGCTTAAAATATATTCAAGTCCAAACACAATTCTCTGAGAAACACCATTCAGATAATTAAAAATAATGCTGAAGTTTGCTCAGTGGCCTAGAAATTATTTTCCAGGCTCTTCCCAAGCTGGAGCTATAGTCCCCCACAAGACCATTTCCTCACATGCTCTAGATACAATCTGATGTGCAGTGTGCAGATCCAGGGAATAGGAAAAGCTTATTGGACAGAGGCCTTTGGTCTGCAGTAACCCCTGGTATCACGTTCAAGACACACAGGCAGACTTGCCTGTCCAGGCTATCAAACCCAAAGCTTTCTCTACAGGGAAAACAGAAAATTTTGAACCGTTCAAATCCTTCAAAGAACCAAAGGGCTGATCATCTTCTAACTGAAGGAACTCACTTGTGTATAACCTATCAAAAATAACCCACATTTAGAAGATAACAGAAGCCAAAGCACCAGTTTAAAAACATATCCAGCATTATTCAGTCAAGAAGCTTTTGATAAACCCAGCTGAAAGCACTCGCTCCAAAATTCTCAGGTTGGTGGAGCTGGAGGGAGGGACCAAAACAGCAAGAGAAAGCTTTTGGGCACACACAGTACTACTGCATCTCCGAGGGGATCCAAACCTTCTGCTATGCACTAGCCTGGGGCTGAAGTACCCCATTTGTGACCTGCTCAGCTTTGCATTGCAGTTCGTCTAAAATCCAGTTTTAGGTATAACCACCTCATCTGGATTCTGCTTTTTGGAAACTGGTCAACTTAAAGTTGGCATAATAATGCATGTCTAAAACTGCCTTACTATAAGAGAAGTTTAAAAATACAGCTTAAAATAACAGCTATTTTCTATAAATTCTATTCTATGTCAGAAGCAGAAATTATTCGCAGCAAGTTGGGTTTTTTTAGTATTGAATGTTAGCACTTAGCCATACAAAGAAATCTCTCTGCATCTACTTGTGGAGGGTGAGGAGGCAAGGCACAGAAAAATAGATAGAATAAAATGGTTATTTCTTAAATTTATTTGCAGCATGGTAACTTAAAGACTGGTGCACATAGTATTAGAAGTCTTGAAATTATGTTTACATACCAAAATGTTAGTGAGAAGTTACTTATATTTGTATCCTGAAGTGGCTAATCCAAATTTATTCAGATAAGAAACATTATGTATAGCTTATTTTAAACATTCACTTGAAATTGCAATAATGTCAAATACAAAGCACTTGATAAGCCAGTTTTATTTTCAAGTTTAAGTCTTAAGATCTTTCTGGTGTAGTTTTTACGGTTTTTTCCCCACATAAAAGTATTTTCAAACCCGTGGTGGATTATACATGGAATCTTCAATGTTAGAGGGTTCTGCTCAGCAACACCCCTTCCCCTGGATTTCAAACCTGTATTTTTTTTATTACAAACAAATTATTTTATTACAGGTTTGTTAAAAGATACTAAATGAAAACCAACGTATTTAGTTTTATCCATTGTACCAATATTTAACCTTTACTGTACTGTTCAGTGATGCACAGTAATGTGCCATTAAAATGTATAAAAGGCAAAGGAGCAAATATGAATCAAATAAAAAACGGGTAACAGATCACACAGTGAAGAGGGATGCTAACAGAAGGGCCTACAGTAAAATACCTACAGAAAGCTACTCAGTGCTACTACCTCTGCAGAGCCTGAACCACATTCTGAAGACACTGAATAAACTCAAAACTGGGCTTCTTGCATAGCTTCTTCATCAGAAGGTTATCACCAAACAGTGCTGGAGGAAAGTACAGTGAATTGTCCAAAACATTCAAGTAATAAACCAGAGGAATTGTAACAATGCAAATCCAACAGCCTTTTCCTTATCACATTGCACTCCATGTTTTGCTCATTTTTCACTCTTTTGGCACAGGTTTTTTGGGCTGGTGGTGATGTCAATTGTCTTGCTTTCATTTCAGTTTCTAAAGCCATTTAAATACAACAAAGTAAAAAAGGAACAGCAAACAAGGTACAGTACTTCCAAAAGTGAATTTTCCATCTATGTGGAAGCAGCAGACTACAGTAGTATTTCAGAATAGGTGGGAGACTTGTGTTACTGGGTGGCAAGAACAAGAAAAATCAAGTGAAACAAAACTTAAAAGCAAGCTAACAACCGAGCTTGGCCTCATTAAAGCAAATCCTATTAAAAGCCTTACCAACTTAAAGCTAGGCAAGGAAAGCATCTTCTGCTAACAGCATTACTGCTGTGACCCACAACTAGGAGCAGACCTCATGCCAGTGTCTAGGCCCCCAACTTTTCTTCACCTGATAACGCTTATTCTTGTCAGAAGAAACAGGGACATGTGGTGATACCTGAAAACTGCATTTGCAGAAGGCTACACATGTCAAAAACCAGGTGTACCCTATGGGAACCAGTAATTGCAACTTGCACTTCTTAGGGTGCATACTGACAACTAAATACAACTTCTGGTTTTCAAAACTGGTTTCACGGCAAAAATTCTATTACTAGAGGATCTGTTTGCAAGCTGAACTACAAAATTTGTCTAAGTAATTGGAAAATGCCATTTTCCCTGCAAGATGCATTTGTCATTGCAATTGAAAAATGCTTTCTAATGCACTATGGTAACACTGGCATAGACACCTTTTATGTTGTGTGTCTTCCTTACATCATGCCTACTCTGACCAGGACTTCCAATTGTGAATCTGAAGTGAATTTACTTACTAATTTAATTTTGTCCTGCATCACAGTGCCCTGCCAGAAAGTGCTCTGTATGACTATCTCTAAAAGATACCCACCACTGCTTGAAGAGATCAGAAAGCAAGCAAAAACCCACAGAGAAAAGGGGAATCCCAACATCAGACAAACTTCATTTGTTTTAATAAGAGACATGATTCTTTTCATAAAACTACTTGTGTGGCATTGCCCAAATACACAAATTGCAGACATTTGGTTTGAGAATTATTTCATCAGAAGACAAAATGAAAGACTGGGTATCTTTTCATTTGATAAATACAACATTTTAAGGGCATTAGTCTTCTTTTAAAAAAGGAAAAAAAATCTCAAAACAGACAAAATCCACTGCCATGTTACTACAGTGTAACTTCAGCAGTTCTTGAGGGAAAGAATTTCTTGCATAAAGAGAAATCTCTTCCTACTTCTTATAATAGTGAAGAAACTTGAGCTGTCCCTTCGGAACTAATTCTTCAGAAATTTCGTTTTATTAATTTAGAGCTACCCAATCAAGCTAACATATTTAAAATAACTTCTAAATAAAACAACTCAGAAAAGCCAGACTGCAGACAGCATCTGAATTCTTATGGTTCTCCAAGACAAGAACAGCAGACCTTCACTGAACTATTTCACACCACTTGCTAAAGACAGTCATCCCTCTCTCTCCAACCTACCACGGGCAATTACATGCAACTTCTAAAAGCAAGCAGTTGAGCATTACCAAGGAAATTATGATTGTCACAATGCAACAGAATATTAAGGCCAGTGAATAATAACTGAATAGTTATAAATAACACAAATGTCTACTAAAGCCTGCTTTTCCAAACAGAACCAGAACAAAAGCACAACAATTCTGTAGTGTACCAAGTGTATATTTCAATTTACTGTAATGCAGTCTAACAACAAATTTGGTCATAATTTACCAGATATACATAAATGATTTAAGTAGTAAANGATATATATATATATTTATATATATAGACAGATCTACCAATTGTAAACTATGGTTTTAAAAGGGATAAATGGGATGGAAAAATCTTTATGCTATACTTACATATTCACAAAGCAGAACATTACTTTAACGTTTAAAATACTTTTTCATTCATATCATCTTTGCCCAACTAATTTCTACTTTGGACCCCACCAGAATTACACATTACTCATTTCAGTCTAGAACAATGAGAATAAAATGTATTCTTCAGTGTAAAAAAAGGCATCCCACCCTCCCCACCCTCCCCAAAAAAACTATTCATGTCAGGTTTACAATGATGTGGAAACTACCAATGAAACAAGTGGATGATAAAAAAAAGCATTTTAATTCCCATATAACTGTAGTTCAAACTTATCATCTCAGTTTCAATCAGCAAAAACAATGTCTTAACATTATGTTACTGTTCTATGGACAACAGTAAAGCTTGTCTCTTTAAATACATACCAACTTTGATCAGATGGAGCACCAGTAAGATTCTGTCCATCAAAGCATAATTCAAAGTTATCCACACAACTACCATAATTTAGTTACCTGATATAAAATAGGAAAAAATATACTCATTTTAAAATTAAACAAAGTTGAAAAATATGGTGACCCTCAACTGTTTTTTCATACAGTACTGTCACACTGGCCTAGCTATGTGTCATGACAAATGCTCTGCATATTTACTCACTGTGACATAACAGTACAAACAGACTTATTGTTCCAATGATTGCCTGAATTCACTTGCTTTAGGCTAAACACAGAGGAGTTTAAGGTGAAGGTGTAATGCCCTCCCCTCCCTATGAAAGGGGCCTGAAATCATTGGTACAATATTACAGGCTTAGGAAAAAAAAAATCCAGGTGGCTACGAAAATTCAAGTTTCAATGCCTCCTAGAAAATCTGAAACAAAGAGCATAGGAGCATATCCTCCTGAAAAGTAGACAACTCAAAGAGCATTATTTTGCTTTGGACTTTTTGTTTTTCTTTAAAAAAAATTCCAGCAAATGAGCAAGTTAAATGTAATTTGTTTACATTAAATACTAACAACAACCCATGAAGTACAAAAGAATAAAAAAAGGTTTGTGTTCAATGATGAACGATGGGCACAAAAGCCTAGTGTCCAATTCACATCACATAAACTAGCCAAAAAACGGACAAGTAAGAAATTATTGACCAAAAAGTTGTTTTAATATGACACTTTCTCCATTCCTTGTATTTTTATTCTGTGGGACTGAGGTATACACCAGGGAAACCAAAAAATTTTGAGAGAAGGGGTGCCTTAGAAGAGGGAAGAAACATTATTACATCAGATACCTTTTAGCATGACTGTCTCTTTTGATTAAGTGGCACAAGTTACCCATGCTCTGATCAGTCTATTAGTTTCATTACTGGTCATTTCTTCTGCATTATCATTTTGAAACTGATGAATCAACAACAACCTTCTTTAAAAACAGACACTAAATTAATGCCATTAACAACTTCTCCAGTGCTTATCACCTATAGCACCTGCTAGCACAGAGCCAAAAGTTTTCAACCCAAATTTTAATACGGTGTTGGCAATATCTGTGACACATATTTAAATGATTGGCTTTCACCTATCAGATTACGGGAGAGGTAAGGTTCGTATGGCAAAGACATGCTTGTGGAAAACAAGAGCCACTAGCCCAAATTAGCTTCACTGACTCACTGACAAAAGTACGAGTGGATTTGGGAAAGCTGTCTTTGTATTTCCATACAAAGTTGCAATTTTCTTCATTCATGTTAACAGATACATGAATGTGTAACATAATTACAGTTACTACTATGTCTGAATAGGACCCAAGTAGCTATAGCCTATAAATAATAAAAAATACATTTTTCTTTTGATAACTGACTGTAGATGTGAGGACTCTGTATAATTCAACCAAATGGTTGTATGCTGTACAGTCCTGTGCAAATATCATAAAAAAATTAATAATCCTTTTTTTGCTATAAGGCTTTGACCCTACATTTTCACAGCAACATAACTACCATCCAGCCTGTACCATATTTTGCAAGCCTTCAGTCCAAAAATTCAAACAGTCAATCCATACAGTGTCCATTTGCAGCACCCTGAAGTCGTATGCTCTGTCAGTCTTCTAAAGGCATACAGACTTCGCCGGCTTCATCCCATCGAGACTGGTCATTCTGTTCTTCTACATCATCACCAAGCTCCTCATCGCCTTCTCCCACTTCATTTTCTTCGTATTCTTCATCCCTAGGGAAATCTGTGTCCTGCACCTGGTCTGCTCCCTCTTGCCCTCCAGGTTGAGATTTATCTGCACAGTCTACACAAACTCCGTAACGTCGTGATCCATGTCTTATTCCAACGCTGGCTGCTAGCATGAAAATCTTCTTGCACACCATACACTTATATTTTTTATCCTTTTTATGCACCTATGGAAGAGAAATTTTACCAGCTGAAGTAATAGGCATATCAGGTTACATTTGCATATAGTACTAGAAAACTTAATAATAACAATAACAATTATTAATACAAAAATTCCTATTTTTAACTTTCCCAAAAGATACCCAACACTGTTCAGAGTAAGGAAGGACTACTGGACATCTACTTATGTACCTCAACAGACATGAGCTACTGCCCACAACCAAACTACCTCCTCAGAGCTCAGCAGGTTGCCTGTTCTGTGCACAGCTGAGTATTCACGACTCCTCAGGGTACAGAACAGGACTCAGAAGCAGTAAGAGCAGCGTAAACCCTTACACTGCACACACGGTAACAACTTGTTTAGAAAATTGCTTTTACAATTTTAAATCCTAGAAATATTAAGAACAAGCAAGAGTTATTAAATTCAAGAATTCAGAGAGCAAAATTCTTCTTCCACAACTTCTCGCTCCCAACACAATCAACACAAACATCAACTTTCCACGTCTCTTTGGTAAATTTTTTGTCCTGTACTTGAGTCTGTGTATAAAATTAGAAGGCTGTTGTTGACTAACCATAAATTTTGATTTTGAATTTGTAAGTCTATTGCTTGTACAAGTAATGAATTCACCAACCATGTATATTAGTTATTATCTAGGAAAAAATTAAGTTGAAGACCTCCTTCTTCTATCTAGTGTTCCCACAACAGATTACAATTACGTGCTTAAATATCTCATTTGAAATCCCATTGAAAAAGTTGCAATTTTAGATAAAAGAAATTACCACTCAGATGAGGGGAAAAAGAAATTAGATCAAGATACTAATAGTTATTTCAGCTCTGCTGTATAATCTATACAGCTGATAGATGTGTTTTCCTCAGCCTCTAGACTCATTATGATAATCCTTCACATAAGGCAGAATGTTTGAGGACTGTTGAACTGAAAGGGGAAGGGGGGAGGGAACCAGGGGAAAAAAGTGTTCTGACTTCATCAGGGAAAGGACACTTTAGTGAAAGCACAGAACTGCACTGAGCTCATTCCATAGCTATTTTCACACTGTCTGACTTCATCTCCTTTCCTGGAGGAAAAAAATCTTCAGCTACAAGGCCTGGTCAGATACTGCAGGACAGAAACTGAAGTCCCACTCTACTCTTCCTGGTAGACCAACTAACTCCCACTGTTGCTGTCTTCTCTGGTGAGCCACAAAGCAAGGAGCATGGCCATCAATGAGGAAGTAACACCCCAATTCTCTGAGCCTTTCTTCATACGAGAAATGATCCATCCCTCCAATCATTTTCAAAGCCCTCCTCTGGAGTAGCTGCAACAGTTCCATGTCCTTCCTGTTTTGGGGACCCCAGAGCTGGATGCAGTGCTCCACGTGGGGTCTCATGAGGGGCAGAATGCCCTTCCTCACCCTGCTGGCTGTGCTGCTTTTGATGCAGTCCAGGATACATTTGGCTTTCTGGGATGACAGAGCACACTGGCGGCTCATGTTGAGAGCAGCCCTGCCAGGAAGGATTGGGGGTGCTGGCTGGACATGTTCATCCAGCAGCCTGTATAGATACTGAGGGTTGCCCCAACCCAGCAGCAGCACCTTGAAGAAGTGCAATTTACCCCACTCCATGTAATAACCTTTCCTATCTACAAAAGATCTTGCAAAATGAGGGGGTTTTTAAAATCGCAGCTTGGAGAAGTGTTATTATTTTCTCACCACCAACATGATCTTGCCTTTATTACTGCCCTAAAACACACCTTGGATTTTATACTGTATCTATTACAATGGAGTCTTAATTTCCTTATAGACTAGATACAAAATACCTACAAAATACCCAAGACAGATAACACTTTCTCTGGATCCTCAGATAAACAAGTACTCAAGTCAAATCTTGAGTTATGCAATGTGCACAGGACAGGGTAAGCTGAACTGCTGGTTATGGTACTGGTAGAATGCAGGTCAAACAGATGTTTACTTTCTGCATCAGATATTTTTCATTCTTTCCTAATCTTAAAGCAGATACTATACTATAGATTTGTCTAGTTGTGAAATAACCATTTCAGAACTACCCCAAGATATTGTGCAATTGCTGAATTAACAGGGTGCCCTCACAGAAAATGGTGATGCAGCATTATAGACCAAGATGTGCTGTTCTACTGCAAAGCTAAGCCAAAACTGTTTTCATTATCTACAGAATACTTATATACACTGCATCCCTTTATCACATCACTTTCAAAATAATCTTGAAATTACTGTCTTCATTGACACTGCATTTTCCATTAAGGAAACAAGAGGTACAGTTATCACAAAGATGTTTATCTTCATCCATTTCAGATTAAGATATGACAATTTACATTATGTCAAATCAGAGAACCGTTTCTTCCAATTACCAAAATGCCTGAAACACCCTATAAAACCCCACTCCTACCTGTGCACACATACACACGAACTCTTGAGATTACCTACCAAGGAATGTCTCTTTACATGCTCTCTTCGTGTAAACAGCTTCCCACAGATGTCACAACTGAAAGATCTCACGCCTGTGTGAATGAGCAAGTGTCTCTTTAGTGTTCTTCTGTATTTGGCTACATAATTACAGTGTGGACACTTCAACTTGTTCATGATTAAAGCAGAGGAATCGCCTACAAGATAAGAAGCCATCAGGAGAAAAGATGATGAAACACACACAAAAAATATTTCAATATGTTCTGCCTGGTTCACAAAAATAAACAGGTGCCAAAACAATAAAGCAAAACACATGACATTTCATCAGCCAAATCAGGACAATGCCTGTCTGCAGAAATCACAAATGCTGGTAAGTTCTGCATGTACAATTCTACTAGAAAAATACCTACTTGTAACCAAGGCATTTTTATCACAGAAGTCTTATTCCATGAATTGGAGTAAGTTAGCTACAATTTACCAAAGTTCCATTTTCCCAAAGGTCTGTTATACCAGCAAACACTTTCTTCTGGATTAGAAACCCTCTAACTCTGCAGCATTTAGACAGTCGCAATCTTCTCTGCCAATATTCTATTTAGAAATATATGCAGGAACTGTCTGCCAACATGCTGCCATCTGACTTGACAAATCAATAAAAAGAAAGTATAACTAAGTAGGAATGAATATTGACAAAAGGAGTAGGACACTAAGAGGTAGCAAAATTCTGAAATTCTCAGAAAGGAAGTTATTGGTTCAGATTTCACATATTTTCTACTTTGATCTAATAGTAGAAAAAATAAAAACAGCAAAAAAACTTCTGGAAGTAGCAATATCTCACTTCTTCCTTATGATGGAGGAGAACTCTTTACATAGTTTGCTCAAAGGATATATGCAAAACATGTTTAACACAGCTGCCTATTACTGTGTGAAAAAGAACAACACAGGATACTAAGACGTGGAGAAGGCCACACAGGAGTACAAGGACTGTTTTGATAAAAGCATACTGATTCAACTTACTACAGGTGAGAATTTATGAACATAATCATAACCATCTAGAAGCATCCAAAAAGCACTGGCTAAGGCTACATGATTATGTGCAAGAGTTCCTCACGTTCAGGCTGGCAGGAAGAAAACATAAGCAATTGTGTGTTACGTGCACATGCCTGCAGGCCTGTATCTAGAGTTGCCTCCTTTTAGCTTCTAAATCCATCCTAATGTGGAAGTTACATTTTGCTACTATTTCACAAGTTTGCATTGGTATATTGGAGCACTCATGTGAGCTGCATGCCAACATAATGTCACATAATGGCTTACGTGGAGAAAAGTAAGCCCTACACAGGCAGACATCAGGGCTGGAAGATATATGGCAATTTAATCGTTTAAGAATAGGCAGACCTCCTAGGACCCAGGTTCTAATTTCTTGACTGCTAGCAAATTTCACCTCCTGGTGACCAAATTTCTTCTACTGTAAACCCCAAAATATTTAAAATAAACCATAAGCCACATCCCAGTAATAGCTCAAAGTTAAAGAGAGGTAAGCATTACTATTACCCAATACTTGATACCTTCTTTTTACTGAAGACTTTATGTATTTAAGGAACTAGCAACAATTGTTTTAGATATGGTGGTGTTTTCACTATGTCTGCAGACAGAAAAATAATTACAGATAATTTCTTGCTGGAACTGACAGTAGGCTTAATTGCAGCTGTATTGAACTAAAAACATTTATTGAAATGAAGTTTTTATTTTTAACAGCAAGACATACGTTGAGATTTCCTTTTAAGATTTTATTTAATTCAGTATCTTCACCATCAAAGTGTTCAATTTCAGAGGCCGTTTATCTGCATTTAGCTTAGCAAAGTGGGGGAAGCTATCAGGTCCCTAAAGACCTCAGGTATCTTCACACTCAGTCACAATACAAGAACTGACAGAAATGACATTCCGTTTCTACTCTTCCATACATTCGAATTCCTTTTCCTCTCTCCGAGGCAGTATTATCCGAAAAGGCTAATGATATGGAAGAAGATTAAATGTTTACATGATCTCATAACCCTCTAAACGAATCAAATATTATAAGCAGTGACACAAAAGATACAGAACCCCTATCAGAGGAAAAAACTGAACATAATCTCCATCAGATATACTTACCATTTTCCCAAGCTTCTTTTGGCCAAGATTCTGGCAGCAGTCCATACTTAAAATCACTTGAAGTACCCGGCAGCAGTCCATACTTGAAGTCATTTGAAGTACCCGGCAACAGTCCATACTTGAAGTCACTTGAAGTAGCTAATAAAGACACAGTCTTATTTTAGCTTCCTAGGTTCTAATCAGTCTAATCTAATCTGTTTAGCAAAATATATATCCTTTTCAAACTGTGACAAAAAAGTTTCTGACCTTAAAATAGCAATTACAGTATTTTTTCACACAGTATTCAATACTAAAACTATTAAATAATTGCATTCCTAATTTCAATGAAATGAGACCTTTGAACTACTTTCTATAGCACCATTTCTTCTCCTCATGCTGAGAAAAATTCAAAGCCCTTTTCACACTACAGGGACTTTGATGGTAAGGATATGCATTCCCTCACTATCATCATGAGGGGGGGCTGAAAGGTTTTCCATTGGATTCTCTTTACAACTGCTTCGTGCAGTGACTTCACCCAGACTGTCACAGGCACCTTTATTTATATAAAGTATCCTACAGCTACATCTAAATCCTTTTCTGAATAATCATCTCCATTACTCTATAACCACATCAATTCAAGAGACCATAATTACTTGGAATAGAACAGCTTAAAAGACTAGTTTGCATATTTACATTTGCTCTTAAGACAAGATCTTCTGCAGTTGATGTTGTCTTTGCATCCCTTTTTCCTCTTTAAAAAAATAAAACCATTCAGAAGTGAACAATGCCTTAAAAAGATCTTTGCTTGTTTGATTCTATACTTCATAAAAAGTAAGAATTGCATCAGTGAACATGGAATCACTATTACACAAGAGCAGAGAGAAGAGAACTATAAATAGTACACAATAAAGCTGCACTAAGAATTCGACAAAATCGTATTTGTTGGGCACAAATTCTTCTGGCAATAGTGCAAATCAATGTTCCCCCAAATCCCCAAGACAGGAGTTTGTTGGAAAACATGACCTCATAAATCCATTACTTTTCTGACAGACAAACAGCTGTTAAATAAACAAACTGCAGTGGTAACTGGCAGATTTCCTTTTATTTCTCTAGATGGTAGTCAGGTCCTCATACTGGATTCCCAATATCACCACTGTGAGAAGTCTTGAGGAGATGCATTCTTGCTTTCAAGCCTGAAACTATATATTTTAATAGTCCAAAGACTTCTTTTTATCCCAACACTGCTCATTCTAAGGGTTTTCTTGGGAAAGGAAATTCAGTTAGGCTAAACCATCATTTCATGCAGCTAGTGGCAAGCTGCACATTTAAACACTTCCAACTTGCAGTTTTACTGGGAAAAAGTACAGATTACAAATCCTCACAGCATGAGACACATACAGTGGTTTCATTTACCGCTCAGGCAGCGTTACCATCGGCAGCAGTGATTTGGTCTGCAACGTAAGACAGCAGTTCAAAAGGCTATCACTTAGCAAGTAGGAAGCTTATAATTCTATCCATTAGACAATGGCAAACAACAAGCAAAGCTGGATCATGGCTGCCAAACTAGACATTCCATCAGAGCTTTTAAAAAGCAGAGTTTGAGTGAATAAAGAAGAGAAATAACAGTATTTTAGTGCATCTAACTACCTATTTTGGTACAAAAAGAAAAAAGAGGGAAGGGAATAAATCTCCCTCTCCTTTAAGAAACAAAGCAGTGAGGAATTTTTTTAAAATTATGGACTCTAATAGCTGTTATGTCCAAAAGAGGCAAGAACTCCTTATACTAATTTAGAGTGATGGACTCCAGCAATGGCATCTCAACAGCTCAAGGAATAGAACACAGATACCCTATAGACATGCCAACTACACATTCCTTTGAGGTGAGGAGGAAGACTTCCTTCTGTAATACACAAGAAAGGATTAGTGAGGAAGCAGTGTTGTACAGTCTGGGTAAGAGCAAAGATGACTTGATCTTAAGGCTAAAAGCCTCCAAATTACAGCAGGCTTCAGGATCTAGCAGAGAAAAAAAACCAACTACTTTTATAATGCTTAAAGTATTAAATCCTTTCTTTATAGATTTTTCTCCCTGTACTAGAACTGTAGCTGAATGTAGCTGAACAATTAAAGGTCAGTCAGTAATAAAACATTTTAATCACTTTTTCCCCCCTTATAGGATGAATATCTGTAAGATCAACAGACCAAGTCTTTGCTGCACACAGAGGTAATGTTATGCTTTGTACAGGCAATATTGTATAGCTTCCTTCAGAATAAACATACTCCAAAGACTGACCATAAGTAAGAGTTGGACCAAGCTGAACATATTTATAACACTGTCACCTTGACAATTCTTCTGTATTTAAGAGAAGACAAATTAAATTTCACTAGGAACATTTATGCACACAGCTGGTATTTAAGTTTGAGGGAACTTAAGTGCTCAAACCCCTGAATAGTTCTAGATCTTAGCACAAGACTCATCATAGAGCCAAACAGATTTAAGAGCTGTCATCTAGTGTAGGTAATAGCTACTAAATCTTTCAACCTCCATTTGGAAGAGAAGACCCACTATAACATGAAAGAACACCAGCACAGATACCACAAGAGATAAGAGGTTGCTACATACGCTTCAGTCCCTGCATAGTACATGACTAAGTAGATAATAATTAAACCTAATGCTTATTCCTAGAATAATTCATTGACCTAGAAAACCTGCTTTCTAGATTAAGCACACATTCAATGTGTTCAAAACAAAACCATGAAAAAGGCATCTTTAGTGTCTAATTGCTCATCCAAACAGGATAGACAAATTACACACAGACTGGAAGCTGGAAGTGCAATACCTAGCCTCTACTACCTTCCCCAGCTGGATATAGAGCCTATAGTCAGGTAAGCTTCCAGAACACATCATGTTACATAGCCCTGGGGCTCACAGTATCTTCGCCCATTTCTCCTCCCACCCAGGCTACTGCCCCCTAAAACCTGCTTGCAAAACTAAGACATAATCATCATCTGACCTGTTCTGGTCAACTTAAAGCCAGATGATCTTGATAGGAGGCTGAAAGCAACTATGGATGCAATCATACAGGTAGACCGGGGGTGGGGTGCAAAGGGGGAAAGTATAGACAGATAAGGCAGATCTTTGAGGGAAAAAAAAAAAGCTAATTAGAAGCAGTAATATTCTGTGTCTCCTGACCAAGCCATCTGACCAAAACTTTTCTCTGATCTAAGGTTACCTTTTTACACTTCAGTGATTTCTAAGAGGTATAAGTTAATAACTCAAATGTCAATTAGCCTCAAACATTTACCCATTCTTCTAGCCTGCATGGATAAAAGGCTATCAGTAATCTGATCTTTAATAAAACTCAACAACAAGCAAAGCCAAAATAATAAGAAATACAACAGAATTCAAAGAAGCTGATTAACTACCAGCACTAAAATTCACACTGTGTTGGTTTGAGAAGAGATAAGGACAGTGTGAAATAAAACAAAGTGGTTGTATAGGCTTTTACACCACTAACAAAAGCTATCAGAAACATTGTGAAAGGATTTTATGTTCTACTGCATTTGTTCTCAGAAAAAAAGGATGACCAGAAGCCAGATACAATGATGTTCAGTTTTGAAGGCAAGAGGTAGGGGGGCACCACCAGAAAGAGAGAACATGTCTAAGCCAGAAACATCCTTAGTTCGACAGGTTTCACTCTTTTTCTGCCACTAGAAATATGCTGATTTGGGGGGCAGAAAAGGAGACGTTACTGAGTAGGAGATGATATGGGAAATAATGAGAAGTTCACTAACAGAAGCCACTGAACAGGTAATTACAGAAAAGGACACAGACGTATGGTGCACTGAGGAAAAGATACCAAACTTTCCATTAGCTACAGCTGTCTGTAGTGAACTTGACTTCTGTTTTCTTTACATATATTAGCACAAGGAACAGTGCCAAAATAAGAGAAAGAGAAATACTACTTTTTCACTACATTTTCTGACACTGACTGCTCATCCAGATCAATTAAAAAAGACAGAAAGTAGGATAAGCGATTAGGCCATAGCTTTCAAGGATTGTAAAGAAAGCAGTCGTAATCTACTGATACAATCTGGATTGCTATTAGAGAGCTGGATTTGTTGCTTATGTTAGGTAACATGACAGAGGAAACAGCACTGCCAAGACTGACATACTAGGAAGGTGGGGAAAAGAAAGTATCTTGCACTCCCTTTGTTCCCAGAGTATTCCTCACATCTTTAACCTTGCTTCTTCTGAAAAGACTTATTCTGGAACCACATTACTGTTCAACTGTCTCTTGCAACAGAGGGCTCAGACATACTTAAGACACTTTGCCAACACAATCTTACTAATACTCTACCTATTGCTCCCAATTGCTCTCAATTTTTACTGTTTTTCATTCACTAAAAAGTTGTATATTGCCTTGACTACAGAGTCAGATCTAGCAACAACTAACCCTGACAGAAGACCACCAACTGACACCAAATATATTATCCACTTGCTTTTCAACTTGATTATCATACCTTCCCTGAAAAATCCCTTCCCAGGAAAGTGAAAGCTATTTTGCTGATCTCCTCCAACAGTTACACCAGTGAAACACAAGAAAGTAAAGAACTTTCCTCATGCAGACCATTTATTTGTGAGGGAGTTAATTGTTCTCATGGACCATTTTTATTTAGATGTTGCTACCATCATCATCTGTATTTCACAAATGAAAAGAATCAGCACTTCAGATTGGTATTTTTTCAATAAGTCAATGCATCGCACTGGGACTCAAAAAGATTTTCAGGCAGAGATCTGTAGACACCACAAAACCTTCTTCCCCAACCCATTCACAAGAAAGAAAAGGAAAAAAAATGCAAATTGACAACAGTAATACCCAAAACATTGCCTAGAGTTGTAGGCTTGGTGACAGAGCCTACAGTGAGAATGTGAGGATCTGCTTGTCTTTGGGATCATCCCTTGGAGAGGTAAACTTAATGAATGGGGAAGAGGCTGACCCTCAGATGCTGCAGTGTTTTCAGATGACTTGTGAAAACCTATGACATCTTCAATACCAGATTACATAGAGAATGGAGAAAATAAAGTGGTTAAAGGTCCACCAAGGAACTTAAAATCTAGAGATCAGGGTATCAGCTTGAGGTCTAAAGAAAATCTTACTGAGGGTGATAGTACCATAGAAAAGTAGGGAAAATATACAATTCTTTTTTCCTTTGTAACACAGTCAGTCAAGTGGGGTTTATCCCTACAAGAAATATATATGTGTCCTGATAAGTCCATCAATCTTGATTTCTTCAAATACAAAGATACCTGTCTTTATTGTAAAGTCCTAATCAAGCTGTGTTATGCTCCTCCCTTGTATCACGACAGAAACTACATTTTTTGTATGCAGGTTTAGCTGCTGTTTGTATCCTTCTGAAAAGTAGTTGTGTCTACAGCAAGCTGAATTAAATTCCTAAGAACCCAAACAAAACCAGTCACAAACCCTCCTGTTCCACCAAGGGCTGTTTTAATCTTGCATTTGTTATCCTTTCCCTCATCCCCACCACAGACCATGACAGCATTATCTAGCCTGAAAAATCACAATAACAAATTATACACTTGTAGCTTCATAAAGCTATTGGGATATTGCATGCAAGTCTCTGTAAAAATTATCACGGTCAGTTCCAGAAAGCATAAGCAATACTTCACAGCTGTGTTCTGAAGTCTGAGGATAGGACACTTGTACAAAAAAAAAAAAAAAAAAACCAAAAACAAAAACAAGCCCAGATGAAAGACATACCCAAGAAGCGATGAAAATTGACAAAACAACCCTGTGAACAGACATTAAGAGTATGATGAATTATGTCCACTGAGCTTTTATGAACTTTTGTAACTCACTGTAACACTCTGAGGTGCTGACTGACTGCATGGTTATTTTCACCATGGTAAATGGTTAATTGTAGGATGCATGATGACTGTAAACAGTGAAGACTTTTTTAGCAGATTATCAACTAGGAGGGAAAATACTGTGATAGGTGAAAACATTCCATGTTTTAGTTAAACAGCTACTTTAATATAGCTAAAACTGGAGAAGTCTTGCAAGCTTAAGCAAAATGTAAGTAAATACAAATGTAAGACAGTACAAGGAATTTCAAACCCATCCTAACTTTATGGAGCTTTTTTAAACCTCACCAAAGTGCTTTTACAGGGAAGGTGTTAAATATAAACTCATTGGCAACACAGGGTGAGAGGAAGAAGAAGCAGCTGACATATCCTTATGGATATGTGTAGAAAAACTCATGTTCAGCAGGGAGCAATTTAACATATTTGCTTTACTGGAACAAGAGGGGTAGCAGATGCTTCAGAAAGCTTTTACTGTTTATTATCTAATACTTACCTAGCTGTACCCAACTGGAAAATTCATTTACTATAGAATTCGAGGAAGCGGCTTCAGGGATAAATTTTCGTAGTGAGAGGCTTCCCTTCCACCACATCTGCAGTATTTATTTACCATCACAAAAGCACCAGACCAGCCCAAACCTAAATCAAGGGCACAGAAACTCACTCTGCATGTAACTGACAGCTCATAACCACTGATGCTATCCCCATCAGAACATGACAAAGCATAACAGTAGAAGCTCGCTGTTTCTCTTCTAGCAACCAATGTGACAGCACACTCCTTAGCTCTGAACGTAAGAATTTACTATTCTTTATTTTCCTTCTTACGGAATTGTCTTATATCTATTCCAGATGACACTTTCTTAGGCATTTTTACCTCTCAGTGCCTATTATTTTTGGTAGTTTTTCATCCCCACAAGAAATTTAATCCAAAACTAAAAAGTTATTGTATAACCTACAGGTTACTCTACAACTCATTCTTGACATTCTTCCAACTCTCCACTCCTCCCTCTTCCACCTTTTCTTTGGCATAGAGGGAGCAGTTAAAAGAAGAGTGTTTAAGAGTGGAATTATCTGCAAAGCAAAGAAAAAAAGCCACAAGTAGAAGAGAAAGAATACCAAAAGGTGAAGCACAGACTATGAAAAAGTAAGTGAAAAGTAAGCTATACCAAGCCCTACTTCAGTCGCTCTTCCTGTTTCAAACAATATGCATGCAGGCAAGAACTTAATAAAAGTAAAGGTATTATCACAAAAATATTAGATATGGCTTCCAAAAGAGTTCTAACACAGAAAATGTAATTCTAACACAGAAAATGTAATTCTGTACTTGGGAACATATATGCTGTACTCTGAAAATACCAAGGAGATTACTAGTTGCCTAGTATTTTAGAGCTCAGTAAAATAAACTTCAGTCTGCAGTCACAGAACTTTCAATGGTTTTTGACAGACACCACAACACATATTCAGTATGCTGTGTCTCCGATACAGTTCTTTTCATCAAGATGCTACATGGATGTATTTTGTAATTTAATTCTTTACCATAACAAGTTACTGGAAACATTGGTGCTTCTGTCAAAAAAAAAAAACAAAAAGCCAAGGACTAAACACACTGCACTACCCATGTCTTCCATTAAAGAAATCTTCAGAGCACACATCCAAAATTCCACAGCACCCATAGAAGTACTTTTATCTGTTGTTGGTGCCATCATACAGTAGACATATTCTTTGTATTTCCATCAGTAAAGGAGGTTGAATATTTATCCCATATAAATCATCAACAGAAATCACATGCTTAATTGAGTCAGAAATTTGGTATTTGTGCAGCTAATACACATCTCCTCAGCTCTTGCTCCAGACTCTCTGTTGTCCTTTTTCATGGCACTGTAACTAAGAGCAAGTAGTGTAGCCCAGCACAGGCAAAATTATTGTGTGGGTGCTGAGGACTTGACATCCCCCACTATCTGCATCTAAAGGTGCTTTACCTAGGCTAGATCTAACCTGGTGCTGTGGACCTGAGGCCTACTAGTTAGTGACTGGCATGTTCCTGAAACACAGCTTCTATTGTCAGTTCAGCCAGAAGGAATCCCGTGCAGTCTAACAAAGCTTAACCAGTAAGAGAAGTACAGGAAATTCACTTCAGAAGCACACACTCCCAAGTAAAACTAAAGCAGACCTAACCAGATTTCAGAGATGAAGACCAGAGATAAGTAACACACTGAAGCATTTGCAGAAGTGCTCCTCAGCACAGCTGCTACTCCAGAGCTGCTCTGTTGTGTCACACTACTCACTAAGGACATGAAGGTCTGTTGTACTGGAGAAACACGTCCCCAGTCCCAGCCCGCACTGCTCTACGCTGGCACGTGTCACTGCGGTGCCCTGGCAGCGCTGGCACAGCACAGCACGGCCGTGGATCCCCACGTGCCCCCTGCGGGGCCACTGCTTGCCTGTGTCCCCAGCCCCGCTGGCAGGAGCAGAGCAGGGCCCCTGGAGGAGACAGGACATCCACAGTTCCTTTATGCTGGAAGCAGGTATACATTTTAAACTGCTTTAGAAACAAGACACAACTGAAGAACTTTGTTCCAGCTCCATCTCAAATCCACCCCTAATTTGGCTCCTAAACTGCAGTAAGTTTTCATAATGATTAATTCATCAAAAAGTGAAGCAGGTAAATGACAGTACTTCAAATGCATACATTAACAATTCATAGAGCATAATAATTTAAAAAATAAAAAACTGAACTTAATTACATTGCCCCAAATGACAATTACATTGTGAACAGTCTGCTGCTTATAATTCTTTGTGTGACCGTATTTGTTTAGCAAACAGATATTTAATCTTATTCTACCATTTACATTAATCATAGCTCCTTAAGGAAAAAAATCCTATTAATTCTGTCACTCTCAGGATTTGTTTAAAGCATAGCTCAACAAAAATACATTCCCCTCTAATATATGTCAGTGCGGCATCTCTTGCCAGTGTTTCTATTAGAGTAGCCAGGATTACTCCATCTTGTAGGTCCCAGATAGCCCAACGATAAGAATCAGCAGAATGTTTCTGGGTGACATTCAGGTGAAGATTACCAGAAAAATCTTTTGCTAGTGTAGGGAAGGAAATTATAAAGGCCCTTGCTGTCTGTGCAATCAGCTAACATTAGCCACCAGTTATCACTCCTTGATTTTGTGCCGAATAGTTGCCACAGACTAAATACAAATGTAAGAGTAAGAATTTTAGTTTCTACCAGCTGCTAAGGATCCCCATTTCAAGTGTCAAATGCAAACAGCACATTACATACTGTGTGGCACAGCCACTCCCTTCTCTAGCTGATGATCTGCTGCTGTGCCCCAAGGCAGAGAATCAGATTACCGATTTAGTAACCTGAACAGTGTGCTGACTTTACTAATCCAATCCAACATACCTTTACAAAAGTTACAAAGTCAGTCAGTACTTCATTCAATACTTTAATTTTCAAATGACATAACTGTCACTAAGCAATATTTACCTGCTTCTTCTTTAATAAATGACAAATCTTCTTCTGGATATGGGACTGACGGTTGCAACACTGAGCAATCTTCAGAGTTCTCTTCTGTGTTAGGTGGTATATTATAAATAAATCTCTTTGCAGTTTGGTTTTTCCTTCTTGCTTTTCCAGGTTCTTGAACTGATTGTCCCTGTGCACTCATGTCATTCCACACGAAAACTTTTCCCTCACCTTGAGATTCATTTTCAGCCATTTCAGGTGAGCTGTCCTGGACCCAACTGCAGTCATTCATTTGGTAGCTTTCCATTTGGCCCTCATCAATAGGGTAGGGATCATTCTCAGTTTTTATGCTACTTGCCAAGTTGGTAAGGTTTCGTGTTGCCCAGAAGCTGGCAACTTTTTGATCCCTTGGAGATAAACCATCCCTACTAACAGATCTTCTGTTGTAATCCACTACAACAGTCTCTGGAGCTTCTGATTTTATACTTATGTTTAAGGCATCTTTAATGAAGTTGCGGCAGGACTGGACAACCTCCGTCATCTGAAGGTAGCTGGCCACCGACATCACTTCAATGGCGTTTTGGCTCGTAAGCACGAGGTTACCAGAATATAAGAAGTCCAAGATGACAGAAAAACCTTGAACAGCAACAACGTCTAAATAGGTAACAGTGGTTTGGTTACGGCTTTCTTTGTTTGTAAAGCAATACAGAGTCTTAAAGAAGCGGCTGCCTGCAACCAGGATGTTCTTGTGAGCTCTGAAGACCCTCCCACTCACCACAATATTAACATCACAAAGAATGCCTTTCTTCCTCTGCTCGTTGAGCTCTTGCAGGAGCTGATAGCAGTAAGAGTTCTCATTTGGCCTGCTGTTAAAATCACAGTATCCTTCATTATTCAGTTCTGATGGTAACTCTGCCTCCTGCAATTAAAAAAAACCCACAAACACAATTAGCTCTTAATGAATGCCCTCCTTAGTTCTTCAGCACTATAATAAGGATATGAAAATAAACGAAAGAAGATAATTTTAATCAAACTGTTTTTTTGTTATTTACATTCTTGGTCACAAAAGCAGATGGGAATATATAATTAACAAGATATTTCTGAAAACTAAAACTCATGCTCTCATTCTGCACCTTTCACCCCCAAGTTTGAAACAAACAGAACTAGTAGATTTGCCTTCAGGGCAAAGGAAGGGAAATTTCAGCCAAAAGTCAGGAAATACACAGTTGAGTGTGAAATACTTGTTATTCCTAACCCACATACATTAAAGATTCAGGAGCCTCTCTTTCCAAAGACTTAACAGATGATTTATACACATCCAATCCCTCGTTCTTCCCCAGAAATCTCCACTTAAACAATTAAGCAGAACCCTGATAAGTGATTCAACATTTTCTTCAGGCTGAGACATGAACACATAGATTAGGTCTGTATGTCCCAATCTGTCTTGAATTATTTAAACACAACATATTTCTAAAGTAGATATAACAGCAAATATATTTCTTATACAGTTTTACAAATTAAGCATTTATCCTTTGTTTTTTAACTGTAGCAGGTTTAGGATTAAACAGTGTATCACATAACAAGCAGACAAAATACTGCAGATGACAAAAAACCCCTCGACTTAAGGTTCCACTACAATACTTAACTAAGACTTTCTTGAAATAAGCCTCACAAACTTTCCAGCAGCAACACTGGCACATATTTATTACGCACACACAGCCTTTTTAATCGGTGATCTCAAGCACGGCTTCAAAATTTTGCTAAAAACTGATATATTCAGACAGTCCAACACCAAGAAATAATTCATTATTAAAGATTAGTTCAGTCAGGGAGAGGTCAAGAGATCTGAACTGGATTTTAGAGCACGTAGAAGACTGCTAACTCATGTTTAGGTAATGATGATTCAGAGATGCTACAAAGCAGCAGCTAGGAGAAAGCAGAAAACACAGACTGGCATATTTGAGACCATACTTATATGGGTTGACATATGCTGCCATCAAGAGCAGCAACAATGACAGTCTGTTTCATACTAGATCTCCAAGATTCTCTCTTCTTCCCTAGCAAACAAGGAAAGTTCAAAACTGGGTAGCTCCAAGCCAAATCGTTATTTTTTTCTCTCATCATCTAAAACACCTCACTGGTTAGGGAGCTAGAGGTGTTGTTAAAGCTTACCTGCCTCAACATCACACGTCAAAATCAGTATTAAGAAGGTAATGTTAGCACTGTCATGAGCCCATAATCCATGCTGGGGCTAAAATACACATTGCAGGAAAGTGCTACCCTTAATTTGGGACTACTGCAGAAACCAGCTACATGTATTAAAAAAAGTCACTTTCCACCACATAGGAATTAGTGGATTAAATCAGTACTCACCTCAATTTATAACCCCAGTGTGGATCACAGGAATGACAACTGAGGCTGTAACTACATCTAAAATGGTGTTTACATCTATAAGCAGCAAATAAGGTCCAGTATAACCAAAACAGAAACTGTGCCATTTCAGCATCTCCGGCAGAGAAATTTCAGTTTGCTGTCACATTCAAGCTGCTTCCGAATCTCTACCCTTCTCACAAAAACACTTCATTGAAGAAGAAGAAGTAAAAGCAATTAGGCTTCTATGTGAAAACAAGCAATAGATCTTTGCCCAACCTCATCTTAATTTTTTCTGTGTACTTTTTGACACATCCCAAGTACTCCCTCAGATCAAGGCTGTGAAACAGTTTGCTCCAAATGTGAGACAGCTAAGTCCGTCAATCCTAAATTCTCAGCAGATTTTGGTTCTGGACTAGCTTCCTGTCACTTCAGCAATGGAGCACTGCATAGTTTCAAAACACCAATTACACTGACACTGGATCAGATTAAGATGAAAATTACGGCACCCTAAAGTGTTGTCACACTCGTCAATCATCAGTGACTCGCACCTCGCACAGTAAACGTTAGGTAGATGCTATGATAGCTGCCAATTTCATTCTCTGAGAACACATTAAACACTGCATAAAATTTAAAAAACAACCTGCAGCAGTTCTTTTTGACAAATGTCTGATTAAATAATGGAGATAGAATACATTTTACCTGAGCAAGTATAAGTACCCAATCAAGCTGGGACCATAAATAAATTGATATTTACAATGAGGGGTTTTTATTTACTGAGAACAGGACAAGCCAGCATGCTGAGGAGGACCTGCAAATCACAAATGTGCTACAGAAAAACAAGACTGAAATCTTCATTATGAAAAGACCAGAAGGTTGAGTGGAAAAATGAGATATTATGCAACCTGTGTCCAAGCTAAAGGGGTGTGTGTTGGGGAGAGAGATCAATCAGTATTACAGCTTTACAGAAATGGGTGCATAAACATTTCTAAAACCAACTGCAGTACTCAAATCATCTGTTTTACTGCTGGTATGATACAACAGTCAACCCTAGTGCCACAACTCAAATGAAGTCCTGACCTCTGAACAGTTATCAAGTCTATGTACACACCAAGTGTGACAAGTAGAATTGACACTTATTATGAGAAAAATGAATAAAATAGTATTTCTTGGAGACATTTAGACATTGCTACAGAAAAAATACAATACAATTCAACAGGAGGCAAGATGCAGAAAATAATTACACAAAAAAGTGTATTTGCAAACTTTTGTTACTTAGATGACATATCATAAGGGTTCTGTTTTTCTAATGAGAACAAACTAATGACGTTTGCTTAGATATCAATTATATTTTCAGAATACAGACCCGTATTCTCATCAACTAAGTTACCTCAACACCAAACCAACTTATCCTTTAATAAACACTAGTAAGAAGTAAGATAAAAATCAGCACAATTTCATTTCAGTTTGTGGAATCCACAGTGTTCTAAGTCAAAAACTTCTCTCTGTGGGTGAGATTAAGAAGTGCTGTAACAGAACAGAGACTGCTCAAGGAAACTAATATTGTGCTCAGTTTCAAACAGTTAGACTTTTCTGAATACACAAAAAATAAATTACTACTTTATATGTATAATTCATTAATTAAACTTGCCCAAAAGCTAACAGGAGCAGAAACAAATGATCAAAAACTTCTACTAGAAGTTTAGTTTTCTTTTTTTCTCCTACTGTTCCATCAGCACAGTCTGTCCCTGGGAGGAAGAACAGTGAGGGCAGGAAGAATTAAAAGAAAACCCAAACCAATCTAACCACAGATTCCATCTCAGCTGCATGTATATAAAAAGTAGTTACGCCACATTTTTTAATCTCTTCCCCACTACCACATCTTACTCTACAGGAGTTCCCTGTGCCCCCAAATTAATCGTTACCCTGGTAAATGGATCTTCTAACTAGGTAAGCTATCAGTAGCTTCTTAACCATGTGCAGCTACAGAGGAAAATTACGTCAAAACATGGTCCCATCAGCTGCACATGATGCTTCACTGCCATTGTACACACACAACATTGCTCACAGACAACTCAGCAATTTCACATTGTTTCATTAATTGCCTAATATCGAATTGAGTAGTTTGAGGTTTGGTAAAAACACTACATGAAAATACAGTGATAGTCTTTACTCTGAGGCCTGACTTCCTCCTCAACCTCTTTGCTCTGCTAAGAGTAAATCAAGAAGTTAACTTAGAACACTGTAATGTAACTCGTACATCTAAAGCATGACTTCCATTCATCACTGCTCACATAATGCAAACAATTCCAGTTCACATGGAAAAAATAACACATCAAAGGCCTTCCTCCTTTTGGAGAGCTTCTGCTTTAAACCAACATGCCTGTTAGGCTGGAGAAAGCTTTTCTGGCAGCATATCCAAAGCTTAGCTTTAAATTATGTCCAGAGAGAAAATGTTTTAAGATGGTTTGAGAGGAGGAACCCCCAGCAGCCAATAAATCTGCATGTGATAGACCCAAATTCATCAAAGAATTAAAGTATTCTGCCGTGATTTCCCAGTAAGCATCCATTTCTTAAGATTCTTGCAACACAACAGTCTGTTTACTAAAAGAACAAAGGTAGTTTCAAGCTGATGATAAATTTCCTTAAGCTTTAATATGGAGAAAAATTATTTTAAAAACTAGAATAGAAAAAGATTCAAGGCTTTGGTCTTAGAAAGAAGCATCGGCTGACAGCTCAATACCCTTGAATTACAGCAGCTGCAACCACTTGTGATGTATTTTGGCATTCCAAATTAAATGTATCCCAAAAATAAACTGAAATCATCACTTACTTCTTCACGAGTGTAATATCCAACAGACCTATAGAAATTTCCACTGCTTTACTGTCTTAACACCTACAATTTCCTTTCTGTGCTTGAGTGGTGGCACTATGCCATATGTTTATTAGCAGCTGCTAAACATGCCCTGCAGTTGAGGCTTGTCAAGTCCATAATACATGTGTGCTGTCTCTAACACAAAGGCTGAAAGATCTCTCCCAAGTTTCATTAAATCTAAACGGCTTTGCTGCCTCATTATGTATGCTGGAAATACGGTCAGGGTACAAATTACCTACTGTTGTTCCAAGTATCTGGTATCATGGCATTTAGAAAAAAATGGGGCTATTGTTTTGGTATTAATTTAAACATATGTATCAAAAGAAATTCAAGTGCCATTAAGAGTATGAAAGGATACGGAAATTAAACATAGAAGGGAAAGAAAACAGATTCTTAATCAGGTTTTTGATAAAGCAACTGTAATGTGAAAGTGCCCCACAAAAAAAAAACTACACTGACTCCTGAAAAACTAAAATTCCTTCCCTCATGAGAAGTTTTTAACTGAAATGTAATTGCAGAGGGATGCACAAAGCACTGTTTTCCACTCGGAAAAAAACAATCTCTGTGCAGTTACCTTTGTCCCAACCTTATCTTTAATACAGTAAAGAAGAACCACTGACTCATCTACCCTACTGTTTCATTTATTATTACAGTTACTACAAATGTTTTTTCTTAAACTATCAGTGGTATAAAAGTAGATTCATTTTTACAAATATTCCCACGACAATGAAAGGTCTTCAAATAAACACTTACAGTCTTCAAATACATACTTACATTAACTTGTAGGCTACTGTGATAACAAGCCAATATTCTGTCCTCCCTTCCACCCTCCCGGTATTTAACAGTTTTACAACAGACTTGAGAATAAGAGGACAGAAAGAAAAAAATAGTAAACTAAGTAGGGGAAATTGCTTGGAATAGCTTTTATTTAAATACAGCTAAAACAGAGTGAGAAGCTTCCAAGTGTGGCAGGGATTAGCAGCATCCACTAACACAGGAGGCTACACAGTGGCAGAACATACTTCTACAGAGTAATCATTCACATCTCAAAGTTAGAAACTAGGCAACAAGACGGTAAGGAATATGCTGCAATAGCATTATGCAAAATTGGAACATTTTCAAAGATATGAAGAGGCAACAGAAACTAAGAATGAAAGTTTCTTAATTAGAAACAACTAACTGAAAGCAAGTTTGGCTAAAACACTGCAGAGTGAATAGCTAACCCCAGAAGATTGGAGAAAACTGATAAAGTGACCTACTACCACGAAACATCTGTAACAGTAGCTGCTATAAAACTATGCTCACTGAAAAGATAGTGTTAATCATCTTGAAGGTGAATGTTGCATTTGTAAATCCAAAAATAATATTTTGGATAACCGGTATTTGTGCACCATAAGGTTCCCCCTGCAGTCCTGCAATAGCGTCACATAAAACTTGCATACCTTTTCCACGTAGTTCTAAGTTCACCTAACGTTTTATCAGTCATCCTGTAATCCTGATATCCTGCCCGAACATTTGACTAGCAGCTCTTGTCCAAGGTACCCTGAGCTCCTTAGAGTGCTCAGGCAATAACCTTAATCTAACTACCGCATTGTATTTCAGACTCCAAATAAAGCTATCCAACCAAGGTGAGTGTTTTAATTAAAACTGAATTCTAAACGCAGAAAAACGGAGTGACTGATCAATTAATTCCGGCTAACAGCCTAACAATTCAAGGACTAGCCTAACCTGAAGCAACACTAGCTAATGCCCGCAGGCAAGTTTAACGCCAGCGAGGCGATCGAGCTAACTTTAGCAGCGCAGGCATCTCTAGCAGAAAAAGATGCAGAAGGCTGCGAATTCAACTCAAGTATTCTTTAGGGGCTTTTCATCCACCTATGTTCTACGGCAAACCCTGCCTCATTCGTGAAAGCAGCCAAGAAACACAGTGATTTGAAGTTCAGCGGGGAACGTGAAGAGTTTCACTACTCCTATCGCGTTAGAGCAGGGCTGGCATAGTAACACGGCTTTCAGGAAACCACATGTTTATCTCAAATACACACCAAGCGACTGCAGACTTCTTGCTCAGCAACTCAATCTAAAGCAACGCAATCGGGAAAAAAAGATTTCAACGCGAAGAACTTGAGTACAGGGAGTTATCCGATTAGTGAACCGGGGCCACACCGCTAAGCACGGCAGAGCGATTCCAATTTCACGCCGCCGAGTCCCCATTTCACAAGCGGTCGCTGGCCGGACACTGGCCTCCCTCCGCCTGTACCGCAGGAGGAAGTTGTAACGAGCGTATTTAAATCAGTGCTGTGACACTGGGATTCGTACGCAACTTTTTTCCCACATCGCCGGTTTATCTTCACGAGATAAACAGATGAACTAATGAAAGCGGCACCCGCCAGCGCCGGACGGATAACGGGAACGGAGTACAGCAACAAACAACAGCTCGTGCTGTGTTTGTGTGCCTGCCCACATCCAGCGGGAGAGTCAGCCCAAATCCCAGAGGGGGCTCGTCTCCCGCTCCGGACACGGCGAGCGAGAGCAGCGCGGCGTGGCCAGCCCGCCGGGCAACAACAGCCACTAGCAGCCATTTAAAGAAGTTCACACACGTGGGCACAGGAAAACCTCACCGATGCGAAAGGGGAGGCCGGGACTACTAC
>VZRQ01018916.1:877045-926075 GCA_013397975.1 Machaerirhynchus nigripectus | reverse complement strand
CGGGGCGGCGCGAGCGCTTCCCGCACGTGCCGGCGGGGCGGGTCTCTCTGCCGGGCGTAAGGCGCGAGGCGCGGCGCGCGCGGTAACGCCGCGGGGCGGGAGCGGGAGCGGGAGCGGGAACGGGGGCGGTCGGGAGCACCGTGGGCAGGTGCTGTGGGGTGACCCCGCCGAGGTGCACAGAATCACGAAATGGGACAGGTTGGAAGGGACCACAGTGGGTTGTCCGGTCCAAGCTCCCTGCACAAGCAGGGTCAGCCTAGAGCACATGGCTCAGGATTGCTTCCGGACGGTTCTTGAATAACAGGAAAACTCCACGATCTCTCTGGGCAACGTGTTCACTACACCGCCACTTGCTCACTTCACCCCCACGCCCAGCGTGGGGGGAAACAGAAAAGGAAAAGCAAGGAAACTTGTAGGTCAAGTTACAGCATCGCTCAGTATGTGAAAAAACGAGAGAGAGAAGGAAACCAGAACAAATGCTCAGGCAGTCACTGTCCACTCTCCAGAGGTATGCCAGTTCTCAATAAAAAGATGGTTAATTTCCCGAAACACTCTCCTCTGTGCTCTGCCCTACAGCACAATGGAGCACGGAGTACTGCTGTCCTTGGTTTAGTTGTGTCACCTCTCCCCCCATTTGGCACCCCAGTCTGTTCACTGGGGCGACAGAGTAAGGAAAAGAAAAGGCCTCGGTGCTGTGCCGACGCTGTTCGGCAACCACAGCCCATCCGCCCGCTACGAAGAACATTTAGTCAGATCCAGTACGACAGATGACAAAATATCTTAGAGAGGGAGGGTGATGGAGTCTTCCAGCTGAAGAAGTGCGGTGTTGTTGGGGTCGTGTAATGCTCGTACATATAATCAGTAGTAAAAAAATACACCCCCCTGTGTCTTGGCCTGGAAATACGTAGGGGTCTGGGACAGCTGACCTTAAGCTTTTGAGAAGACTTTGCAAGAATACTGTAAAAATTCTATAAACAAGAATGATTTCCTCCTTCCAAAGAATTGCTTGGGAAAAGGAGGTGTTTGGTAGAAAACTAATTTATATTCTGGGAAAATTAAGAAAATCTTTCTAAAATTCTAAATACGTGAAGGGGAGAGAAGGGTCAGATGTGGAGGAACAGAGAAACTGTAAAAGGCAGTATCAGATTTCCAGGAGAGGAGCAAAAATGTTCTAAATCTAGGAAAGTGGACAGAGGAATGATGGGAGATAAAAGAATTTTTAAATTTGCCGTGCCTCACTGGGGCACAGGGTGGAGGTAATGATTCAGGTCTGGGTCCACTGAAGCAAAGGGTTCCCATGATACAGCCTCGATACAACACAAAATGGACCTGCACTTCATAAAGTTTTAGGTTTTGTGATGTATCCATAATTTTGCATTCCTGTGGTACTTGATTCTCACTTGTCAGCACTTGTCAGTTAACTCAGCCCTTACCTACATTAGAATTTCTTACCCATTTTATATGGTTTTTAAAGAAATATTTCGTGGTGTAGATTCTTTCTCACTCTCTGTTTAAACCAAGGCAGATTGCAGTGAGTGCATACAGAAAGTTTGCAGGAAGAATCCCTGCTGGGATTCACATTTACGGAGCAGTCTGCTTGCAGTCTCAGGGAACATTAAGTCATTAAGTGCACCCTGGACTGGTCTGTTAAAAACCTACTCCGTGGTCATCCAGGAATGACCTGTCAAATACATAGGAGGAATGGTAGGATAACGAGCTGTAGTTCTTCTGTTCTGAAGTGCAAGTAGGTGTTGCTTCATTGCAGCATGTAATCTCGAGTGGTAACGAATCGATAGAGAATCAAAATGATTCAGATTGGAGGAAGCCTCTGGAGTTCACTCAGTTCAAAGCAGAGCCAACCTTAAAGTTACAGTAAGTTTCTCAGGGACACCCTCCTAGACTCTCCCAGAGTGTTGACCTTTTGCAAGAGCTCCTCCCAAATGGTCTCATCATGCCTTTGTTGTCAGTTCGCGCTGAGGGATTCCACCACTGTGCAGTGCTCTCAGAAAAGCGAACATAACTGAATCATTGCTGCTAATTTAATTGTTCTATAATGGCTCTGCCACACTAGAACTGAGATTGCATTGGTCTATTTATTAATTGCATTTCACAGAGTGTCTTCACAGACACAGGTCTCCCTAGGTAATCTTAACTTTTGCATGACGCTCTTTTTGATGCTGAGTCATTTGCAAAAATGTGCAAACCACTTAATCTTCACAGCAGAAATTCTCATTTTCAGACTGGTTTGTTGCAGATGCGGTTTTCTACTCTGTTCATAGTAGGACAAAATATTTCAAAAAGCATCCTGAGATGCTGTAGCAAAAATGCATTTATTTTGTAACAACACTGCAGTTTCTTCTTCAGCTTTTCAGTTCCCCTGTCAAACCCACATGTTACTAAGGCTTATCATTAAAAAATAACCATTGATGTACACCTCCTGGTAATTTTTTAACATACCTTTTTCATCCACAGTCTCTTGAGAGTCAGTAGTGTTTACTGCCAAAGTTCATACATTTGGGCAACAGCCAGGATATCTTTGCTTTTCCACTCTTTGATGGGACAGTGTAGGTAAGAAATCTTTAGAAGTTAACTGTCCTAGTACTGTAGATGGAAAATGCAATTTTATTCAGTCTGAAATCTAATTCTCCGGACACAACATGGAGCTTCCTTAGCTTATGTCTCTGATAGTCCTTTGGTTCTTTCTGCTTCTTTTTCCTGTGTTACCAAAAGATGTAGGAATCTTCCACTGTTCAATTGGAAAGAATCATAAACTGATTCAGCTTCCTGCAAATGAAAAGCCAGTGCCTCACACAAGACAACAGAATTAATAACTGATACCTCAATGCTATATACACTACTGCAGTGTGGCATTTTGCTCCAAATCTAGAAAAATCCAAATATAACTATGCAACTGCCAGTCGCTGGTAGTACTTTGTGCAGGGGACACAGTCTAGGAAGGCATTACTTGTTACTTATTCTTGTTTTGTCCAGTATTAAAAAATAAAGGGTCATAATGCTGTGAAAAGGGAGTGAGCATCACATAAAATCCTGTTCATCACTCCAGCTATATATATATCTGGGGAGAATGGTTTATAAAACCCCTTTGTGGGTGAATATAATCACTAATATGTTTCATACTTAATACTATTTAAAGTTCATTCTACCAAAACTTTTAAATGTGTCTGTATATTCTGCTGAATTAGATTTTCAGTGAACGAATTGCAAGCTCCCACACAAAAGCGTAGGATCTTTTGCCTTTAGATAAAACCTGTTGTGCAAGACTCTGAGGATTAAATTCTCACACTTGCATGACTGATGCCTGTGTGTTATATGTAGGATCATAGAATGGTTTTGTTGAAAGGACCTTAAGTGTCACATAGTTCCAAGCCCCCCACCATGGCCAGTGAGCTTGTTGCACACATCCAGTGTCTCCTTCATTTGCAGCTGAGGAGAGTATTTAAAGCCTGATCTAACTCTTACAGAAATGAGTGAGAAATAGATCATGCCATGAGAAACATCATGCCATTCCAGTGTGTACGAATCATAAGCATTTTCAACAAAATGCTACTGATAATAATAGCACGTTATAACTGTAATGATTTCTGTCCTGAAATTCCTGTTGTGATCTAAGAAACACGTTCATGATGAGGCTGACTCTTCCAAGATAGCTTCTGAAACTGATGGATTGTTGACCTATCCCTAGAGTACATCTCTGCATTGGATATTTAGTAAGGAAGATTCAACATTTCTTTCAAAGAACTTTCACGGCTCAGTAACATGATCTTTGTGTTATTAAAATCTATATTCCTGGGCATGTGAAAGTCTCAGTTCAAATACTCCTGCATATTGAGGTATTTCGGAAGCTGGAAGTTCACTGATAGGAGAGAAGGTGCTCTTGTCTCTCAAGCAAAAGCATTTCTCTGCTGTGGGGATCACACAGGACAGTGAATGTATTGGAATTGGAATCTCGTTACCAAGGCAGGAACAAGTGCGCATTTTTCCTGATACCCCAGAAGTGGAAAAGTAGATCATAGCAGAAAATAAATAGTATAAGCTGTCACTGTGTAGTTTTAACTGTGCTACTCCACAGAACAAGTACCAGGAAGAGAATACAATGATCAAAGCTAATGAGGAAGAAGTCGGAAACCTTGATGCCATCCTTAGTCTGCAGTTCCGCTTATGCTGTGTGCTCAGGTGCCACTGAAATACACATACCAAAGTAGATTTTGGTGGTGCATGTTCAGCTTGAATGCCTTGGGAAGACTTGTGTGTGCTGGAATTCCATTGCTGTCCAACCTGGCACAGGCGTATCTCGTCATTTTGCAATCCTTGTTTCCAGATTACAATTGGAGAAGACTTGAAAGTGTACTTCTTAAGAGCAGAAACTCTCACATTGGTAGTGTCAGCAGAATGTTTGGACTAAATTGGCAGCTGTTTTGGAGATAAATTGAACTCAAATTGAACTTGTGCAGTAATTCCTCTTGGAATTACCTTGTAAGTGATATTTGGAAAAGTAAATCACAACCTTTTTCAGGTCAGTTACTTAATTTTGCACAATCCTATGCTGTGCCCTTAGGTTAGGAAGGTATTATGAATGAAAGCTAACCATCCATTTTCTGATACTTGTCCCCTTGCATGCTCTTAGTACCCAACGAATATGAAATACTGTGCCTTAACTTAACCCATAGTGAAAGAATTTTTAGTGTAATTGCATTAACTTTGTATTTGCTGAAGAATAAAATACTCACATGGACAGGCATTGTGTGTGTAAGATGCTATAGCCTGTGCTTACTTGTAAAGCTCTGGACAAAGAGTGTGTTCCAGATGTAACTGTGCCACTTGAAGGTTTTGTCAGTTTGTACCCACGCGCTTCCCCTCCGATGCTGCAGTTACTGCTGCCGTAGCTCAGCTGGTAAAAAGGTTTGTTTAAGAGCACTTGCATTTGCTCCAGGCAAAGCGAGCAGGTTGGTTTAAACCTTCTTTGTTGACTAATCCATCTGACTTGTTGGAAGCACACGAGGGAGTGCTCACTTAATTCCTTCTGCCAGCAGAGCTGCGGGGGTGGAAACTCTCGGCAGAGGAGTGGTAAGAAACAACTGGAAGGATGATAATGTCACCGAGCAGCCGGCACACCTGTCTGCGAGCTGAGTGCCAGCACATGACTTACTCCTGTCTGCGCCATGGCTACTGTACCTCTTCCAAACAGGTCTGTGCCTTTTCTGTTACACATTCCTGGCTTCAATCTCTTTCATACTAAGTACCTATTATACCGCTCTGGCAATTCAAAACAACTTGAAAGCATCCAGAGGTGTTAAAGCCATCTTATTCAACAAAATGTCAGAAGGTCTAATGGGTGAATATCAATGATTAGTCTTGCAAAATTAAATGTATGATTTCCTTATCCTGTACCTGAGCTGTTCCTGTCAAGGATGCCGGATGCACAGGCAGCACCTGGATGCAGGGTGGCAGTGCTGCCCCTTAGCCGAGGGACAGTCTGTTCTGGGGCTGTGTCACACTGATTTTACACTACTGGGGAAAGCTCACATCCAGTGAGGGGGCTCCAGCCTTCATTCCCAGCTTGTATATTTTCTCATGGTCATGTGAATGACTTCCTGTTACTCTTAAACCTAGAGGGGTCCAGCTGCCTACAGGCCTCTGAGACTTTTGTCTGCCTGGCTGTGAAGAGCTGTCCTTACCACCCTCTTCCAGGTGTAGAGTCTTCTCCTCTAACTGCATCATCAGCTTGCCTGAAAGGCTCATGGGATGCTTCCCTTCTTTCATGGATCCCCTGCACTCTCTTTAGATTCTATATTCTTGTATTTTCATGTTGGAGTTTCTAAACATCCTGTAGAAGAGATAGTGCTTTATCCACCACTGTTGTTATTATGACTACTAACTATCACTTTCAGAAAATTCTGCGTAGTCTAATCTTAATGTTGTAGCTTCACATGACTGGTTTTTGTTTCTTTTTTTCCATTGTTTTATTCTACACAAGGACAGCACTGCTGTTTGTTTCAGTCAGTCACCTGCAGCCTAAATGAATTTGGTTTTCCAGTGAAGTACTTGAACATGTATTTACCTCTAGATAGATGTGTTTTCATGTGCTTCCATGAATAAAGAACATAGAATTTGCTAAAAAAACCCCAATATTTTTCTGAAGTAGGACTGAAAGACCTGGTCTGAAGTCTGCTAGAGGAGGTTGAAATCTGCTCACTTGTTGTGCCAACTGCTCAGATGATGAAGGAATTCTTTTTTTTTTTTATTCCTGTGGCTACAGCTATGACCAGTTTAGACTTCTCAAATGCAAGGCATTTCCTCTTAGCTTCAACCTCTTTTAAAGTAATTTAGCATGTTTATACCTATGATTTGTTATTCTCTCTTATTCACAGGTTTCTGATGCTTTTATCTGTCTGGATTAGGGGTCTGTTCTGAATGGTGGTCAGTTCTGAAAGCATCTTGTTTTCAACCTTTGCCTGACTGGAAGAATAGTACATTCTTGTTCTTTCATGTCTTTAGTTTCTTTGGTGGGCCTCCATAGTAGTCCTGTATTTTTCAGTCTGCAGCTTGGATGGATGTGCTTTATCAGGCAGGGAATGAGCTGTCAAAGATACACTTTAGTCAGGAAGGGAATGAAGTCCTTCTGGGTACTTAAACAACTGCATTTTCCCTGTGACTTTGATCAGTGCCCCTTCAGTCAGGTTACAGCCCCCTCCTAACACTCCGACTGCTGACTTTGCGTAATCCAATGTATCCCTCTCTCTTTATCCAACTATCCAACTCTTGTTTTTCTGGATAATCTTACACATTTTTCCCACTTCTAAATCTGCTTGTGGGCCAATGGTACTCTTCATCTTAAGTTACCGAAGTTCATAGAAGGCACATGTCTCCTTTCAGCCTTCCTCATATTAATTACCGAGCCGCTATTAACAGTTATCATGGGCTGCAGAATCTCAGCTGGGTGGAGTTACTCCACACAGTTTTGAACAGGAGTGAAACTTGAAAATTTTACTTATTAAAATGTCTTTATTGTAGGATAATGTTTGTGGATTCCTTTCTTGGGAGGAGATAAAGGAACTACACAAACCAATTAATTGTTGGCACACTTTGCTAATCCTGCCATTCTGTATAGCAGCCATAATTATAACTTTATTTGCTGGAGGGAATTCAAATGATTCCTTAGAATATTGTATATAGGATAGCTTTAATCACTCAGAAAATCAAATTGAAACCAAAATTCCTAAAATTGAGTGAAATCTGCCAGCAAAGATGCTAATGCTGGGTCAGTAAGGAACAGGGTTAGCACTCTTAATGTTATTACTGCCAAACTCATAGGATGTTGCAATTTCTGCTGTTTCCGATGCCAGGCACCGTTGTGCAAATATTTTCCTCTGGCAGTCTGGCAGGCAATGCACAGGCATGGCTGCAGTGCCACTGCAGCATAACACAGGCAGGGGCCAAACAGAAGAGAAAAGTGAAGAGAATCAACTTTGAAGCAAGTTCCAGGAGAAGGAGGGGCAGCCCTGGCTGAAGCCACCCTGCTTTGCTTTAGGTAGGAGTTTTCCTCAAGGTCACCACCTGCAGTGCCTCTGAGTTGGCCCTGAGCCCAGACAGCCAAGCCCCCAGGAAGACGGGAGTGAGCTCAAGACCCTGACACTCAATTTTGTCCTTAGAAAGGTCCCCTGCCCACTTTGCCAGCCATTCCCTGCGCTAATGCTCCCTTTTCTTTTTGTTTTTCCCAAAGTAACCTAGTGCAAGCAAGGGAAGGACACCGCAGCAACGCTGGCTGCCTTTGCACTGCCAAAACATTTCTCTCCGCACACAGTGCTACAAGGGGTTCCCACATTCAGTGTTGATGACCTTACACCTAATGCATTCCCCTATCTGAATCAGAATCCTAGTAGGAATGCCCGTTCATATCTCAGACACTCCCTTTAAGGCCTGGGGAGGTGTTGCCTGAATACTGGTCGCTGTTCCCTTCACTATGGCGTGGACCTAGAGTGTGTCTCAGAAGCATCAGCACCTTGGGTGCCACCTAAAGTGTTCTTGCTCAACATCCTTTTTTTTCCTCCTCTTCCTCCTCTTTGTGGTATGGACAAGCAGTTGTCCTAATCTACTGCATCTTAACAGCTTTATGTCCTGTGGGGAACGTTGTTGCTAAGTGGGTGTTTCAGAAAGGCATCTCTTATTTTCACTAGGAACTCCTTCCCTCCCACATCCCCCCATTTTTACAGTGTTGCTAAAGTGTGAACTCTGATGCTTTGTGAAAACCTGGTTTAGTTGGGAAAACTTCAGGCCTACCTCAATATAACTACCAGGCTTTTCTGGAAGGTGTGAGTAAACTGGAAAAAATTTAATTGTTTTTGTATGCCAGAGAATGGGTGAAGGTATAGTAGTATTGAGATTAAATCAAAGTGACTACTTCAAAAAAAAAGCTTGCAGACACATCCCTGCGTTTGGATTTTCAAAATTGCAGTTAGCACCTTTGTAATAATTTGATTTAATCTAGGGAGGCTACATTTTTAAAACCAGGTGCTAATGCTAATGCACTTAGCACAGGTCACCCAACCACATCAACACTCATATCAGCACCTCCATTGTGTTTTCAAGGACATAAAGGTATCAGCTCTCGAGTCAGAAGCCTCTGGAAGACAGAAGAGGTCCTGAGAGAAATTACTTTTGAAGAATTTACATGTCCACTGCAGTTTCCCTGGTGCAAATGCGCAAACCCACAGCCATTTCAGTTTACAGTTTGGGAGCAATTCAGGGTTTTGTGCTGGTACCAAAAAGCAACTCATAAAGCCAGTAATGTTTAATCATTCCTGGCCAGGAGACTCCTGTGTTGGCAGATCTGTTGTGCTCTATTCTCATATTTCTTACACCTCTTGGTTAGAGCACAGCTACATGCTATTTCTGCTGGGGATTCTTGGCACCAGGGAAATCCATGTGGTATAGGAAGGTTGTGGCAACTCTCCACAACAGCAGCAGTTTTAAAAGCATGCTTGGTGGTTATATTAGTGGGGGTTTTGCATTACGAATACTGATCAAAATTTGGGATCTCGGTGTTATTAGGGTGCACTATGATTAGGGGATTGCTCTCGAGAACAGTGGTCTCAAAATGTTTTGGTAGTGTACCCCTGTCACTAAAAAAAATTTTGAGCATGCATCCCCAGTATTATTTGTATTTTTCATTTATAAATTATATATATCTAATGTCATCGTGATATATTATGTACTTTAGAAAATACAGACAAAATGAAAATTAAAGAGGGATAAGCTAAAGATAAAATTCTTTAATTTATTTATTAATGGTACAGAATGTATTTTCTTGCTGCACCCCAGTGGATTATCTGTCTCCACACCTCACTTTCAAAACCAGTCATCTAGAAGATGGGCTAAAACTCAAGGTGAAAAAACATGACAAAAATAAAGAAAAAAAAATTTACCCCTTGGCCTTAAAGTACCTCCTTAATGCAGGTGGTTAAAAACTTTTAAAACCTGGTCCAAGACTATGGAATTAATTCCCTCAGGAGTTAAGACAATCGCAAACATCATCATCCAAATGTAAACAACGTTCTTTAACCTGCTTTTATGACATAAATACATTGCAACATATACATTAAAGAAAGCGTCCAAATTATCAAAGCAAATCATCCTACAAACGTCTCCCCTGGGGCAGAGGAAGAGAGAACAAAGGAGGTGTTGCCTAATGCACTACTGGAAAGCAAGTGGGTGTTGCTGCAATGGGGTGAGAACGTGAATAGACTAGCGTGTGATAGAAAACCGAATCTGTTACTGTGTCCACTCAATTAAAATACTGCACCAGTGTGAATTGTATGTTCATTTCAGACCAACAGGCATTGTATATTAATTTTTTAATTGGGTACTACTTGTTTTGGATTTTTCTATTGTTTTCTTCCTTCCACAGTGGCATCCTGAGTGTAGAACCATGAGTAAATTACTATAAATCATTGACTCTAGCTGTGTCTGGCTGTAAAATAACCTAATTTCTTGAATTCACTTCAAGAGGCTTTCTTGGGTAATATTTCAGTACAGCTGGATTGCTTTGTTGGCACAGCTTTAAATAGAGATCAACCTTTAAATTGCTTGCTTCCAAAATTGGTTCAAAAAAGTATTCTGAGTTGTAGATTGAATTAATACACAGGACAGTGAACCCCAAGCTTCCTGGAGGTACAGTACTGTCTTAACTAAGGGTGATATTTATTTCACCTTTGCTGCCTGGCTAACTCCCCTAGGTGCTGCATGAGGTGGGACGAAACTGGAGTCAAGAACTCCTCTGCTCCTGTGTCCTTAGCACAAGGGAAAGTACTAGAAAACACAGGGTGCATGCTCCCACCTCGTTTATATACAAGTCATTCATCCAGGATCTGTTTTCCAGATGCATGCAGGAATGGGAAGAGACGGACTTCGTACTTCATCCGATGCTTTCCTGATTATGTCAAGAAAGCAGTCTAGGTTTTTGAAGCGATTAGGGCTGGCTAGAAACTTCTGTTCTACATTGGAAAATGCACTTTCTGGGAAAAAGATTTGAAATTTTATAGACAATTTTTTACTTTGTCATGCTATCTCTATTTGGCTGGTGTTCCTCAGAGATGACACCTCTTAACTGCAGCACAGGGTTTTCTGTCTGACTGCCCTGGCTGGTATGTTATGAAAGATGGAGTTTGACCAGCTTGCTCTGCCAGTGGGAAAAAATGGGACAACTTTACTTGAAACAACAAACTCTTTCTGACTGTGGAGCTCGAGTGCAATGGAAAATGAAAGTTTAACACTGAGATGAATGGAAGCAAAGATTTTTAGCCTTGTTTCAATGTGATTTTCTACCCTGATATTTCCTAATCAAAAGCTTTGGAATTCATGTTCTGTGTTTCTCCAGGAAGTACCTTGAAACAGAACCTTTAAAAAGTTGAATACAGCTATTGATATATTTGAGTACAGAAGAATAATGATTGGTGGAAAATACAAACAACTTATTTGACCAGTATAACAAGAAATAAAACGGTGGCAGGATTCATATCTGTTAATAGATTCAGAGAATCACAGAATGGTTTGGGCTGGAAGGGACATTAAAAATTGTCCACTTCCAACCCCCTTGCCATGGTCAGGGACATCTTCCACTAGACCAGGTTGCTCAAATCCTCATCCAACCTGGCCTTGAACATTTCCAGAGATGGGGAGTTCACAACTTCTCTGAGCAACCCTTTCAAGTGTCTCATCACACTCATGATAACAAAGTGTTTCATGGTATCTGATCTAGACTTCTTTCACTTCAAAAATGTTGCCTCTTGTCCTGTCACTCATAGACCCTGCTAAAAAGTATCTCACCAACTTGTAAGCCACCTCTAAGAATTGAAAGGCCACATTAAGGTCTCCCCAGAACCTTCTCTTTTCCAGACTGAACAACCCCAGCTCTCTGAGTCTGTCTGCATAGGAGAGGTGCTCCAGCCCTCTGATCATCTTTGTGACTTCCTCTAAACCCACTTTAACAAATTTATGTCTTGCCTGTTGCTGAAGTCTTATCCTTGGTGATTACTAAGTGCTTTTTTCATGTAGGAAATGCAGGAATGTCAACTGTCTTTGGGATCATAAAACAGGATGAAAAGGAATAATGATACTTCCCAATTTCCTGAAGGAAGGGGAGTCTGAATATAGCTTGATGTAGAACAAGCTCTTCCTTGACAAATTTTGCATAAACCTGTCACTTAACTTTTCTCAGGTATTAAATGCTTCTAAAGCTGATCTGAGTGTGAAATAGGGCATTTTAGTAACAATTCCATAACATGGTGTGTAATAGGTCAGGAAGTATTCTAGCAACTTGCCTCTTGTCCACTCTTATAAATAATGCATGTTTTGTATCAAAGCCAATATTTTAAATCTACAACAGACATAGAATGCACAACCAAATGTTCATGTAGGAAAACAAAAATGCAGGATTAACTCTGTTGGTATGAACTACTTGAATCTTGAATATATTAAACCTTATTTCTGAGCAACTGTTAACTTTGAAAGTAAAAGGTTAAAGTAAAAAATAAGCTGTGGTATGATGGCAAGTAGACTGAAAGATTTGTGATTAGAAAAAGTATGACTTTCTAGTATTTTGAGAAGTGTGCCTGAAGAAATCAGTGAATGTTATTGAGAGTTACCATATTGCTCAAAGGGCTGTTACAAAAACATGTCTTCTTTTTTTTTTTTTTTCTGAAATTCTTGGCCAAAACATCACCACTAGCCTTATTTGGTTGTATTCCTTGATTTACAAATGTGCTTGATGAATTTTTCTACTCTTTCAAATGAATTAATTAATTGATGCTTGTGCAATGTTTTCAAGACAGAACTACCTCCAATGAACTACAGTAACCCATAAGTGCTGCTGAAAATCTAATCAAAATTCTGTTTTTCATAACCAATCTGCAAATGACCCTCAGTACTGGTAGGATTTTACACAGTGCAGATTTTGCCTCAGACTTCTGGACATTCAGTCATTGCTGAATGTTCCTGCAAATCTAATATCAATTTGGCCTTTGCCCTCATCTTAAAAGAAAGTCATATTGTCAAGTTAGATAGGCAATTAAAAACATACAAAGTTTCCTACTCTTACTCCTTCATCTCTCAGCAAAGTTGGTTTTGCACTTACTGCCAGGAGGCTTTTGGCTGATGTGCGCAACCCAACAGATATAGATGCAGACTGAGTACCTCGGACTGCAGCTAAGCACAGCTGTTGTTGGAGCTGGAAGCACAGGCACAGAACATGCTAGTATTTCATGGCCTGGCGAGCGTGTTAAACCAGCAGTGCTCATGGGGAGAAGAGGACTGAAGACCCCTTAGCTACTCCCTGCTCCCCTTCCCCTCCAAATACACATATCCTTGGGCACTGTTGTTGGTGATAATAAATAGCTCTTTCTATGGTCCTCTTGTTATGTTGAAGAAGAATAAAATTGCAAATTTGAGTGTCCTGTTCCAATTATACATCCAATGGCATGAAGTATGGGTAGATACGTTGCTGAAAACAGGCAAAGACTTAATCAGGCAATGTCTCAGCTGCACTTTGATCCCACTGAATGTGAAGCACCTTCATCACTTAGCATGTGGACTCAAAGTTACTCTGATGTTATCACTCAATGTCCCAGTCTGTATCATGGGATAAAGCACACATGCTGCTGTTTACATAATTTACAGCAAGTTTTCAGCTCCATGTCTTTAAAAAGTGACTGATGTTTCACTGTAGTACCCACATCTGACTTGCCAACCTTCCAGGCAGCAGCAGCAACCTGCTCCTGAGCTGGGAAAGTGTTCCTTGTAGCCTCCTCCAACGTTAGATGATTGAGTTACATGGTTTGCCTGTAAGTTCTGAAGGTACTGTTAACTCTGTCAAATTTTCAGGACAGTGGAACTGCACTTCTCTGAGGTTATGACCCTACACCACAGCTGGGAATTAGCATGGACATAAATCTCACAACCTGCATCTGATGTCTTCAATCTGTCACATCACCAGCAAACCCATGGGACTTGCCTTCAGAGGTCAGGTGTTGTTGCTGACATGTCCTCTTCCTCTCCTGGATGTCTGATTTAAATCCTTATGAGATACCAGGATAGCAACATGCAGGAACAGATCAGTTTCCTGCCTGGATCCATATAGGACAGCAGGGAGAATAGAGGTGTGATGAGCTTGCAGAGTGTGTCAGCAAGCACTGGTGGACTTGGAACCTTCTGCCTTGAGGTCAGCAAGGGTAGACAAGATCTCTCAACAACTAATATCTAGCTGGTGTAATTTCTTCCCCTTCTTCCCCTCCCTTTTTTTTTTTTTTCCTGTGGGCTCTTGCAAAATGGCTTCAGCACAGCTGGCAAATAATATTTCATCTGTGGCATCCAGCATCTGGTCTCCACTGGGCATGTGTGGCGTGTGGGGTCACAAACAGAGTGCCACATCTCTCAAGAAGAGTTTTGGCCACTGAATCAGACCACTTGTGGTTCAACTCCTTTTAGATGATACCACAGACTGGAAAAATTTCTGTATGAAATTCTCCCTCAACATCCTTGTCCTAGAATTTCCTGCAAATAACATGGTGACCTGGGATAGACAGAGTAGCTGGTTATAGATTTTGTGTGTCTCACTGCTGTGATTCTTTGTCTTCAGTCTTCTTGTTTCACATTCTGGCATCTGTGACACTCCTCAGCATTGACTAGTTTCTGCTTTTCATCTTGCTCGCACCTTTGGCTGTTGAATGGAGTTGGAGAAAGTCCAGGCTTCACCCGAGTGCCTAATTCTTCAAATCAAATCCATCTTTGCAGGTTTGGATTTGGTTTTTATTTTTGACTAATGAAGATAGGGACACCAACACTGCTAACAGTGATGTTTTTTGTCTTCACAAAATTGTTTCTACCTTTCTTCCACTCTTTTCCAAGGTGTGTCTTTTGTTTTCATCTTCTGTTGTGCACATGCATTTTGTTGCGTTTTTAACTGTTATTCTTTCTTTTCTGTCTGATCTCTTGTTCTGTTTATAGCCTATGTCAAAGAATTTGTCCTTTATATTTTAGTGGGTTGTCCTGGCCCCATATCCAGCAAAATTCTAATAAAGTCTTCAGCAGGCAAAGTCAGTATAACAGTCTCAGTCTGTCCCCTGCAAGGGATCCTGGCTAAAAGATATTTGTCAGGAAGTGATACCTGTGTCCCAGCTGCTCCAGTGTTTGAGAGACTCCCCAGACACCTTCTCAGTTTTGTGGCCATCTCAGTTCAAATGCAAAGATGAACCTGGCCATGTGTCCTGTGAAAGTTTTTCTCCTCCATGAACAAGTTCTTCTACACCTTCCCTATTTTCAGAGTCTTGCCCTTGAAAAAAAACCAACTTTATTTTTGCATGTACATCTGAATCTTTTCTTCCTTGCCTTTATCTTTTTCATCTAGTGGGAAGATGAGTTCTTCCCTTCTCCAAGAATCTGTCATAGGCTGAACAGTCATTGCCTAATCTTCCTTCCTTCCTTCTTCTTCAGGTTAGAGTCTTCACAGTTTTCAGTCTTTCTTCCATGACATTTCCTTTCAGAAATCCCCCTGAGCCAGACTTTCTTTCAAAATATTTTACTGAAGATGTGACTGCATTTTCTTTAGAGTACTCCCTTAAATAAATCTGTCATTTATTCATATCCTTCTCAATCTTTCAGCTGTTACCATCTGTCATGGGCCGCTTATGTCCACCTTTCCCTTAGCTAGATAATGTCTTTTATTCATATATCCTATCTTACATTTCTGACTAGTATGTCCTGCACTGATGAAGCTTCCTCTGTGTGGTTATGTTCCCTCTCTTTTCCTCCCTTCACAGACATTCCTCTGATATAACTCACTCCAGATTTTCTTAAGGCTATTTTATAGGCTGTTGGCACCTCAGTCTTCTTTTATTTTCTACCATTCACATGAGCTCTTCTACATATTTTTAGTTATTTTTCACAAAACACCTGGCTTCCCTAGAATCTGCATGCTATAACCTGTTTAAATACTTAGCTGTTGTAGCACTACTATCCACAGTATACTTGCACAGTGAATATCCTGCATTTGAAGTAAAATGTTTGCTTGATTTGCAAAGGCTTTGGCTCTTAAACTTGTAAGCTGTGGTCCATTGTCTACCACTGCCATTATCAGTGTGCTATTTCTGGCAAATACCTTGACTATGATGTCGATTATATGCTCATCAGCTGTGTCATGTTTCTGGATAGAAGAAATCATAACTTAGAGACAGCAAGTAAATTTTTTCCACATGCAGTCACAGACCAGTCTCTGCAAACTGTGTGGTCAAAGCAGGGTCAGCTAGAGCAGGTACCCCAGGACCCCTGGGGTACCCCCACTGACTGGCCTCCAGCTGGGGCTTGTGCCTCCCATCACAGCCCTCTGAGCCCAGGTTGTGGCCAAGGGACAAATCCACATGCATCAGTACAAATACTTTTTCTAGAACCTTACACAACACAGGATTCTGGTCTTTGCTGTAACTTTTTTCAGGTCACACTTGGTAGTAGCTATCCATTTGCTATTCATCTGCTTCTTGTAAATTTGTGGGGTTTTTTCCCCATAATTTCTATACTTGTATTTAGTATTGCTTTTTCTTGTCCTCATGGGTCTGTCTGGCTGTGGTGAGTGCTCTGCTCCTGACACCAAGAGATCAGGGTTATTTTTCTGGTAGCCAGAGTGTCCTAACTGGCATATAAGACATCCACATGCACTGATGGATAAAGCGTGGGGTCTACAGGACAGCCATGCCCTACTGGAGGAGTAGACTTGGTCAGACAGAACTCTGTAGGACACTCTGAAGGCAGTAAATTACTTATTTATGCAACTGAATTGAGTTCCTATTAATAAACCCATGTTTTTCAACCCTTCCCACTTGCTGAAACAACTACAAGCACTTCTTTCCCAAAATAACTGTTTTCCCACACTCTATATTATATTAGTAGTCTACAGTCAGCACACCTAGATTTTCTCTACAAAATCTGGACTGTAACTGCAGATACCAGAACAACCTGCCTGAAGTTTTTGCAGAAAATAATTTTAGTCTTGTAAATATAGCAGCTGTGGGGAGCTGGTTGCTGCTGATTTGAGCCTGTTTCTAGGCTGCAGGCAAGTCTTTATCCTGCTTCTGGCAAAACAATCTTCTTGCCTTGTGAAGCCTCTCCCTAAGCTTTCACTTTTGTTCCAGCTACATATGCTGTGTATCAATCTGTGGTTTGCTAATTTAAACTGCTGTTTGTTTATCTCCTTTGTCCTTCAGAATTTGCTCTGGGTCTTTTGCCAGGCTGCAGTGCACACATGCCTGCTTTATGGAGAAAAAAATTAAATCCAGGTTTAAGTCAAGAGCTCTTTTGTTTTTGTCTTGATTCTCTCCTTTGTATCACTACAGATGACATAGATCTGAGGGCACTGAACGTCTGAGGGCACTGAACCAAGAAGTAGCTAATCTGTTCTAAATGGCCTTGAAGTGTTGACTCTTCTGTTTGTATGTGTGTGTGTATGTATATATATATATCTCTTAAAGAACTGTTACATATATAATATGTATGTTTTTATTCCAAACTCAGTATTTGTAGGTCTGTAGTGTATTTGAGGGTATGTCACGTCAAGATCTTCTATCCCTACATCTGCATTGCTGGTGTGTCCTCTCCGCTCTCTGTCTGCCATCGGAGAGGAGGCGGACCCTAATGGACTGTCCTGCTCACCTCTCTCACACACTAGGGAATGGGTGGGAGATCACAGAATCATAGAATCACTTGTGTTGGAAGGGACCTTAGGGACCATCTGGTTCCAACCCCCTGCCATGTGCAGGGACACCTTCCACTAGACCAGGTTGGTCAGAGCCCCGTCCAACATGTCCTTGAACATTTCTAGGGACGGGGAGTCCACAGCTTCTCTGGGCCACTTGTTCCAGTGCCTCACCACCCTCACAGTAAAGAATTCCTTCCTAACCTCGAATCTAAACCTACTCCCTTTCAGTTTGAATCCACTCCCCCTGTCCTGTCACTACATGCTCTTGTAAATTTTTGATTACCAAATCTCAGCCTAAGGACAGGCACTAAAACCCCCACTGACCTGGTAAAGCAAAAGCAAAACAGGAAGGTGTGGTGAGCTGTGATGGCCTTTGTTCCCCCACCTCTCTGTATGGCAGGTATGTGTCCCAGCCTTGCCTGGGAATGACAGAAAGGATCATATGGGAAGTTACTGCAGCGTTTGCTGTCAATCATCTTTGCTGAGGAAATACAGGGTTGATGGGCAACAAGAATGGCTTCAATAAGAATCTGTTAACATAAGCCTGAAGCTAAAGCTGGGCTTTCAACGTAAGTCAGCTGATGTAAAAGCTTTTAGTGTATTTGAGTCAGAAAGACTCCTGTAGTCAAAAAGCAAAAAAAAAAGAAATGTTTGCCTGATCAGCTTCCCCCTCTGTAAATAGAAGAGGTCAGTACTTGTATAATTAGACCTGAGTGCAGGATGTATGTTGGCATACACAAAGCAATAAGTCTAAGGGAATAATATATATTTAGTCTAAATCTCTGCTTAGAGAGAGGTTTAGGTCACACACTTCACAAGGTTTTCTTGTCTGGAGTGAATGGCAACAGACCAGTAGGACAGAGGGATTTCTTTACCACCAGCAGACACACATTCTTGTGTACAAAACAGGTGTTGCCCAGCATTCCTGTAAATAAAGGAAGAGTTTAATGATCTTTCTCACTGGAAAAACATAAGGCCCTCAAGCCTGATTTTCCCCTGTAATGACAGAAGGGGGGTGAGAGTTACCCGATCCCACTGCTCTGTGCCACAGCCTCAGTTGTAACACTGTTTTGAAGAGAAATTATGCCTGATTCCTTTCTCTCAGTAGCAGCAGCCATTTTGCTGCTCTGAGCTGTTTTAGTGAGTTATAATTTGAGGTCCAGCATATCCAACCTCCTGCTGTGCTGCCCTTCTCTTGCCGTGAAATACATGCTGAGCTGCTGAGGGTGAAACTCTGGTCTTCTGCATTCTTGCAGTTTTTTAAGTGGAAAGTTGTGAACTGTCCTGGCTGAGATTTTGAGGTAATCTTCCACTAGAGCTCCCTTCAGCAAACTGTACAGTTTTAATACGAAGTAGCTGACAAAGTGGTTGTTAACAGGGCTGTAAAAATTGTCTGTGTGTTGTAAAGGCAACACAGTACCAGGAATTTGAGACCTTTTCTTATGAAGACTCTCAGCCAACAGTCATCTTAGGGAAAAACGTTGATGGTAATGACCAAGGCTGAGCAAAGCCACCCCAGGGGGTCCCTCATGGCAGCTGGCTCACCAGGCTGGTGCCACCCTGGCCAGCGTGGGTTCTTCCTGAGGAGAGGAACTCAGCCTCTGCAGCGGATTTGGTGAGAAGGAGTTGCAAGGAATATATTACTGCTTTGCTCAGAAGATGACAGCGGAGCCTGGAACATTTCAATTTCTCCTTATGTATACAGGGTATGAGCGTGAGCCACAGACAAAATGGTCTTTATAAGGCAACGATTCTGGGGCGTCTGGGGCAGCACTAAGGGGACGATCCGTGCCCTGCTGCAGCGCAGCCACGGCCGGGTGGAGGAACCTCGTGTTCCCCCACACTCATTTCCCCCTAGGTAAAATGGGGGGCTGGGTGTGGTGAGGGTAGTGGGAGGCTATGCACAGGTGCTGGAGCAAGGTGGGGCCGTTCGAGGTGAGGGGGAGCTCAGGGTCCTGCAGATCAACGTCCTGGCAGCCACTGTGCAGAAGGAGCCAAGGCTGGGTTGTAGCTGAAGGAGGATGAGAGAAAAGTAGTTTGCAACCTAAATTCTTGGCAGCAGCAGAAGCTGAATGAAATGCTGTTGGCTTTGCTATGGTGGTGGTCTCTGAGCTGTGTAGAAGTCAGGATCCCCACCTGGGATTTGGAGCTAAATTCCTCCTAAATGACTGGCTCACTGTCTTCCTGTGCTGTGGCCATTTATACAGAGGGACAGCACAGGGCTCTGCTGGAACCATTTCTTGCCCCTGACAGGTTTGGATTGGTCACAGTAACGAGAGGCTACTGTCTTTTCCTAAAGCTGTTTGGTATCAGTCAGCCTCAAAGTGTGCTGTCCTTGTTGTGTGGCCACGGTTGCTCTGCATGCATCTGTGCTCTGGAGCTGCATCCTTCCTCTTGCATGTCCTAAGGACTTCTTTCTGAGGTGCAGAGTCCAGAGGTACAGACTACCTGGGTTCTTCTACCCAGAAGATAATGCATGCTTTGAGAAGAAATCCACCTTACACCAAAACAGAGACATTTTTACTGAAATTCAGGCTGTCTTGGAAGTCTACAAAAGACAGAAAAATGTTACAGAGAGACTTTAGTACACATTAAAGTGAAACAAAACCCAATAAACTATTCGAGATCTGTAAGCAGTGGGAGCCATGTATATGAGATTTACTTATTATGTTTCAGCTCTCTGAGGCAATGTAATATAGCTGCAGCTAAACCTTAAGTTATATGTCTTCCTCATGTTGAGAGGCTGAATGCATCGTAACAGTTTTCTGCCAGGCATGTTTTGGGTGATAAAGGCAGCATATGAAACCTGGGAAGTGCAACAGGGCTGCTTGACTTTAGACAGCAGAGTTACATGGACAGGGAAGATGTTAGAGCTGGTGCATTGTGCAGTCAAGGAAGGACTCTATGTTTGAAACAGTCCCCATCACTCAGCAATAGCTGAGTCATGTAGGTACGGTAGAGATGAAGTGGTTGGATGCATTCAGTGTGTGGTCTTCGTGAGTGGTAAATGGCATGAAAGTTTCTTCATAGAATCACAGAATAAACTGAGTTGGATGGGACCCACAAGGATCACCAACCCCAGCTCCTGGCCCTGCACAGCACCATCTCCTGCGCATCACACCATGTGCCTGAGAGCCCTGTCCAAATGCTTCTTGAACTCTGTCAGGCTTGGTGCTGTGACCATTTGCCTGGGGAGCTGTTCCAGTGCCCAACCACCCTCTGGTGAAGAACCTTTTTCTAATATCCAACCTAAACCTTCCCTGACACTCAACTTCAGGCCAGTCCCTTGGCACTGGTCACCACAGAGCAGAGACCAGTGGCTGCCCCTCCTCTTCCCCTCACAAGGAAGCTGTAGACTGCAATGATGTCTCCCCTCAGTCTCCTCCAGGCCGAACAGACCAAGTGACCTCAGCTGCTCCTCACATGGCTTCCCCTCAAGTCCCTTCACCATCTTCATGGCCCTCCTTTGGACACTCTCCAACAGCCTTATATTGTAATACTGTGGTGCCCAAAACTGCACACAATATTCAAGGTGAGGCCACCCCAGTGCAGAGCAGAGCAGAACAATCCCCCCCGTTGCCCGGCTGGCGATGCTGTGCCTGGTGCACCCCAGGACACGGGTTCTAGAACTTGTTGGGGAAAACATAAAAGCCCATTAATACCACTTTCACTGTAATTTTCTGGACTTGTCTGAACTCTCTGTGTAACATTTATTATTCACATTTCTTACTGTAGATTACATGTTCTTTAATGAGATTCAAGTATCTGTGCATGAGAGTAAAACAACCAGACTGGAAACCTAACTGCTCTCCAGGTTAGACAATTGAACTCTCAACTTGAGAAACAGGTCATATTCAGCACTGTTAAAGCTGTACAAGTTCCCAAAGGAGTGAAAACATGGAACAGTTGTCTTTTGTCACAGGAGTTTGTAAAGATTCTGAAAATGGCTCAAGAAAGTTCAGCTCCTGTGAGGGTGAGTCTGGGGTGTTTCATTACTGGGAAGGTTTGATTCTGTATTTACTCAACCTGGTTTTATTATTCACTTCAGAAGAGTAAATCCTGATCTACTCCCACCCAGGTAACAGCAGAAGCAAAATTTTTTGCAACTCTCGAGACTAACAAACTGCTCCTGAACAGATTAATAGATGTGAGTTAAAACTGAGGAGCTAAGAGTTGTTTGTACATGTTCATGTAGCAATGCTTCCTACCTCATTACATGGAAAAGTAAATATTATTCCCATTTTTCAGGTTAGAAAAGGAGCAAAAAGAGATTCAGCAACCTGCCAAAAGTGAAGGTGGCAATTGTTGGAAAAGCTTGAAATAAGATCTTATTTCTTGTGACTTCTGAGGTCTCTGCACATAGAGACACCTTAGAGTATGTCAGGACATGGATCTGCTCTGGTTAAGACTGTGGATAACCACCCACTAACTACCCTAATGCAGGTCTGCTGTGATCTCATGGTTGTTTTTCTGTTGAATTACCTAGGACAGTAATGTTAATGCCATCTCGACAAGGACAGATCACACCTGATCAGGAAAAAAAGAAAGAAAAAAAAAAGAAAGAAAAAAAAAGAAAGAAAAAAAAAGAAAGCCTTTAGGGACAAAACTGCTCCTCCAAACTTCTTTTGAGCATACTTGAACTGGCAGAAGGATTTTGCACCACTTCAACACCTTTTGTCAGATAGCTGTGAGGCATTTCAGCTGGCATCAGGAGCCCTCCCAGAGGAAATAGCACCCCATGGAGTCACTGCTGGGTGTGACAGCCCTGGAAGCAAAGGAGCAATCAAATGCCAAGCCTATCTGATGGTTTTTTCCATCTGTTTCTCTACTAGCATGCAACATGCAAGTCGCCACCATCTCAAGGGAAGCAAATTTGTATGATCACATCTACGTCTGCATGTCCCTGCCATCACCTTCTTTCAGCCTACTGCCTGCTTTGACCACACTTAATTCAAGGATATATGTCTCGATACAAAATTATTTTCCTGCATAGCCCAGTATAAATAAGTTAGCAGGGAGAGCAGAGAACTGATTTTGAGTGGGCATGAGATCCTCCCTAGTGACTTCTGATCCTGATGGCTGAATCAAACAGCTGAGCTTGGTGGAGAGCACAAAGCTGACAACCATGTGTACCATGAACTGTGTTAAGATTTTATCTATACAAGACAGCCAATCAAGAAACAAAAATCCTCAAGATAAAGGACTCATTGGTACACTGCAAGTGGAACCTGTTGGGGAAGAAATGAGATAATGAATGTAATGAAGAGTGGATTTAAGGTCCACATTCTTTTTCTATCAATATTTGGTTTTTATAATGTTATGGTTTTTTTCCAAGCTGCTCCACAGATCTTAGGTTTTAGACTGTAGTAACCCCCACAGATTTTGAGATAGGAAGGTACTTGAAGAGTCCAACTGTATGTACTTAATTGTAAGTCAAACTAGCTAACCTATTTACTTAGGAAAATTAGTGTTCAGGAATATCTTTACTGATGAAAATTGCATGTTGTCAGCTGAATATGTGTTCCTTCTCCAAACATACAGCATTGACATTTTTTAATGTAGAACAAAGACACTCAGACTGTATTTTGAGGGGAAAAAACCTGAAGTTTGAGAAAGATATTTTAGGTTACCTCCTTCATTCAGCACACATGCTCCTATTTTAGGGTTTCTTCAAGAATAAAATGATACTGGAGACACCAATCCTTCTTTTCACTCTTCAGCTCCTAAGCAGAAAGAAGTGGACAGACTAACCATGGTTGTGGTCTGTGGCCCTACTACCTAATTACAGTGTGTATCAGCAGCAACAGGTACAGCAGAAGTTTTCTGATGTTTGCACATGGGAGAAGGAGAATCAGATCAGGCTTTAGAGTGACACTCCTTTGTCAGAGGATTCCCAGGTCTGGATATGGAGTTCTGTAAACTCTCCACGGCTTTAAGGGTGTAGCTTTCCTTCTTGATAGTTACTGTCAGTCTTTAATCTCAGTTCAATATACAATATACAAGCTTCAGAGCTGCGAATGCTGCTGATATTTCAGTGGAGAGAGGTACTATGGATGGGAAGGAAGAAAGGGAGAGAGGAAGGAAGAGAGAAATTAGAGGAGTGACAGAGGAGGGGTGGGAGGAAGACTGGTTCATTGTTATTAGATTACAAAGACAAGTGCTTAGACAAGGAAATTATTTTACTGCTTGTGCCACTGTAATTATTTCCCCTCTGTGCATGCTTAGGATGGTGCTGGTTTTAATGTCAGGACCACAATTAAAACAAATAACTCATCTTCTCACTGATAGGACAGCATAAAATGAATTTAAAAGAGAACAAAACTGCAGTTGCACAGATCTATTATTTCCTAACTTCTATGTGCTTGAATTTACCATCCAAGCATCAGTAGTTTTAAATAGCTTGAGTTTACTGAGTCAATGCAGCTTATAAAGCACTTGGGATCAGAAGAAGGCAGAGAAGCCTCTCAAGTACAGTGCCAGGAAGCTTCACAGCCAAAGCAGTGACAGCTGGAGGTGGGGATTTGAGGCTGCTGTCAGTTTTTAAAAGATTGATGTGTTTGGAGAACAGGACATCATGTCACTGGCAGAGAAGAAGCAATCTTTTATCCCATGGTAAGTAGTCTGATGCAGAAAGCAGCACCTGAACATCAGTTCTGCCTTGCCATAAGCAAAGCAATCCAGTTTCCAGGCTATCACGAGGATGCCTCTGACCAGCTTTTACTGATCCCACAGACTTCAGTTGCTGTCTGGCTTCCAAAGGTCAGCCATGAGTGTGTTCCCCAGAGCGCCCTGCCCAGCTGGTTAAAGCTCTTTTCTGACATGAGCTTCAGTCTGTGGATTACACACATTCTTAAAATCACAGCCTCTAGCTCCTATACTTTCAAGGACAGTAACTGTGTAAGTTTCAGCTGTGTTCTTCCTGGCACCTGTCCTTGAAGGAGGCTCTGTGGCCGTGATTCCAAATGGATGAAAGGGCATAACTTTCTCCCAGGTTCTGTATGTTGTTTGTGAAGGAAGTAAACAACACACCCAAGCAGACTGAGCTGCTGCTGGGGTGCACACAGTCCCTGTGGTATGTTGTCAGAGGAGAGGGGGAAGTGTCTGAACTTGATTACTCTGCAGTGATTGTACAGAGCGTCTGAGCAGTATGTCACATGGATTGGATTGCTTCCCAGGGCCAAGTGCTTGAAATTATGATGAAGTGGCATCTATATTCCACCTCTTGTTTTTTGCATTCCCACAGAACCTTTCTTAAAGGACTTGCCAAAAGGAGAAGACAGTTTCCTTTTCTGCACTTATAAGGCATATGGGCTTCAGTGTGAGCAGAAGAAGAAACTTAAGCTAAGACAGTGTTTTCTTATTCACCATCTCATTCCTGAAATTTGATCTTGCAATGTGTTTGTGAGGACAGTACTGCTGTTCCATGAAGCATTAATGCATTCAAGTGACTTTAAGGAAAAGGGAGGGGCCTTGAGGTCAAATGCTGGAGTTAGGGCCACCATTGAGGAAACCACCAAGGCCATAGAGAGAAAGAAAATAAAATGTGTAAATAAATGGCTGAGGCTTATCAATGCAGAGAAATACCTGATGAGGGAATATAACAAAGACATAATAATATGACATGAAAGATAGTATCATGTCTAATATTCACATCATAACATTATGACATATTATATTGTATTATGGCATAAAATACAATAAAAAGACATAAGAACAAATAACAGAGTCAGACTCTCATGAGTAGTATCCAGAGAAGGGACAGGAGGAAATAGGCACAAAATGAAATACAAAAACCTCTGTTTAAATACAAGAAAGAAGTTTCTTTACTGTGAGGAAGATCAAACCTTGGCGCAGGCTGCCCAGCGAGGTTGTGGAGCCTTTCCTTGGACGTATTCAAACCCCAAAGAGGCATTGTCCAAGGAAACCAGTTCTAGGTGACTGTTTTGAGTGGGTGGTTGGAATGGAAGACCTCTGTGATTGTGTGTCTCTGTGAAATCCACTTATGAAGCAGATGAAATGTGGCAGCCTTAGCAGCACTGTCCCCAGTAACAGCTAAATCATCACACTGAGAGTCTGGAAGCCACAGGCTGGATGCTGAAAGGCATCAATGCACGCTGGAAATCCTGCACTAGTGATGTGATAAAATGCTTTCATTAAACAGCTTATGAAGAATCGTGGTGAACAACAGGTCAAAGACCTCTTCTGTCCCTGTATGGTGGGATTTGATCACTAGTGACTAACACAGAAAAATTATGGGTCTGTGTACTGATCAAAACATCATAAAACAGAAGTGGAAATCCATGCTTTGGCCACTGTCCTGCGCTTCAGTATCTGTACGTACAGCTATGATTCCTGCTTAGCCTTTCATGAAACACAAGCAGTAGAAACAGCTGAAAATGTTCTTTAAAAAAACTCTCCTATGGAATATTGTGCTTAAAATATTACGTGTGTGTTGTCACAGTGACTTCTTGGGCACAGCTCAGTGGAAGTTGTGCAGTGTTTCAGTGCCTGAAGTTGGTGAGGCAGAATCATCATTAGTTAAGGAACCTTGAACTTTTGGTGTCATCTTTAATGATGTATTTCAATGAGTGTCATTTTAATGGAGAATGCAAATAGGAATAAAATCTGTGTATCCTCTTTTCTCACACTATGTGTTCTCAGGCTGAAGATCTTCTTTCTTGTAATTTTTTAATGAGGTTTAAATTCCTTTCTGTATCTTGTCTCACCCTTCCATCATTCCTTAGATACCAGAGCGTCCTATGAAATCTGATCCTGTTGGCTTTAATCTTTGGCTGGCCATTTATGTACTGAATGGACAGGCAGGGCAACTACAAACAAAGGCTGGGATCGTGATGGGGAGGTAATGAGAGGCAGAACTTTGCAGGTTTTTCCTCTTTTTTTAATCTACTTTTTCTTTTTTAAAGACTTTTTATACTTAAAACCTTAACTTTTGTGTGGTTTAGTTACTTGACATTGGAAGATGTTATATTCCTGCATTAATAGTAACATATGTGTTTATAATAGAAAACCTTCCTTTGGCAGCAAACATCTTTATGTTGAACTAGATGGTGACTGTTGTGAGTACATTTACCTCAGTCTTTCCATTAGTCTTTGATGCTAATCTAGCATAATTGTCAGATATTAACCATAGTGTTATAATGGATTACTGAGACAAAGCCCATTAGAGTAATCAGCGTTTGATCTTAGACAAAAGAAACTTCAGCTGCCAGCATTTAGAGGTGAGAGGCTGAATTCACTGAACACAGAGACACTTAAATTGTATCATTAGCATTTATGGACTACTCGTGTTTATTTTGTGCTGAAAGGGCCATTTCCGTTCTGGTATCACTGCTAATTTGGAAGGACTCCAGCCTCCGTATGAGCTCAGAGCCACTGCAGGAGGTGGCACCTGTGGTTAAGGCACTGAACTGGGAGCTGGAAAATCAGAGATAGATCTCCTACTCTACCTCAGATTTCCTGTGTAAATTCTCTACACAGCCCAATCCAGAAAAGCAATCAGATGCCTAACGTGCAACCCAGCTGGAATTTGGCCACCTGGATGCAAGTGACAGCAAACTTGCTTCATCCCCCAGTATCTAGTCTTCTGGGACACCTGTGTTTTCACCTGTAAAATTTCTTAGGTGCCATCTTTGACTAGCCTATGCTGGGCACGTTGTCGCTATTTTATTTCCATCTTTGGTCTCATGAACTGCACATGCCTGCCCTTGCCCTTCAAAGGGACTATTCTGATAGGTGATTGTGCCTGATTCAGACCTTTCACAGTCAGCAGCCAGGACAGGCACACACATTGGAATGTATCCTGATGTAGGGCTGCTGGAGGTGCCACTAGTGCTCTCTTTATATGAAATACCTTTGTCTACAATCCTTAACCCTTTTCCCACAGGAGAGCAGAATACAAACGTGAAGCAGTATGGCAAAAACTTTTGTTTACATGACTTGATCAGAATTAAAGTCTTACTTGTGTAAACTCCCAGCACCAGATATCCTCACCGGCTTTGTTTCATGCGTCCTACCAGCACACCTCCCAGAGACATCACTCAGGCCACTTTCCAACTAGCCTGGTCAGTTTTCCTGTTGGCAGAGATGTCTGAAGCAACTGGTTTTTAGGCAGTAAGTCTGATATTCGATGAATCAGAGGTCTATATGCAGGAACCCCATGTCTGTGCAGAGTACATGCAGAGGAGGCCTCTGCTCCTGCAGCAATATCCTCCAGGGACAACTGGTTTTTACAAATCCCTCCAAAGTATCCCAGTGACAGTCCTGATGGTACATCTGCACCACAAACTGCTGAAACCTTTTCACCACAGATCCATGTGATAAGACTGCAAGGAATATCCCTGTCAGACAATTTCAGCAGTTACAGAGAGATAAAGCCTGGAGGAGAATGTGCTATTTCAAATGCATGCACATATATTTACTTTCTAATTTGCTAAGTTTTAAGATTATGCAGATATACAGCAGTGGTTTAGCCTGGAGTTAAGGCAGCTATGGAGCGTGTGCAAACATAAAAGAGTGTGTTGTTCTGGCTTCTTGTTTAGAAAAGTTATTAAGGTTTGAGGGTTGTTTTTTTTTTTCCTGGAATACTTGGAGCAGGAGGAATAAAGACTGGCAGGATGCTATATAGAGCTGATTTTAAAGGGTCATTTGAGAAACTAGTGCTCTCCCCTGACTGCTCTTGCTGAATGCTTAGCCAGACATCTGAGACCCCATGGCTCTCACCCATCATTGCTGCAATGCCCTGCCAGTTGAATGGCCATTGGAGCTGAGGAGCCAAAAGATTGCTCTGAACTGCCATGAGCGTGGTAGGAAGGAGACACTTTGAAAATGTGACTAATGGTCTTCAACTCTGTTACCAAAATTAGTTTTGTTTATTAACTACAAATGCCCATGCACATTTTAAACCCTGTAGAGTAACACCTATGTCCTTGCACATGGAAGTTCTCCTGGCTAACAGATAATCCAGGAACAGACTGGACATTAAACAGCATCATACGTAGATGAGTAACCAATTAAATCATCATCTTAAGGACTTATAGTTAGTGGCCCAGCTTTCAGGCTTCGTCAATTATTTCAAATTCTGTGAGAGAAGTAACTTCTGCATACTGACTGCAGCAGAGCTGGGAGGTTGTGAACTCCACCCACTGGTGACCTACATTTTGGCTGTCTAGTCAGCCTCTTCCCAAGAACTACCTACCACAAGCAGCCACTAGCAAATTACTGAGCCTGCATCCAACACTCCTAACCACACACAAAACAGCTCAGTTTGGGAGAGTCTTGCCAAAATAAGCACATCCTCATTCACATTGGAACGGCTGTCTGAAGGCAAAGGCAGTTAAATATTTCTCTGGAAGATGTTTTTTTTCTTGCTGGAAGGTAAAAAGTCCTCATTTCCACGTTGATGTACTTCCAAACTCTGTCAGTTTCATGCAGAAATCCTTGTTCTGGGATACACATTGAAAAGCTTGACCTTTGGGTCTCTTTTTTTCCTTACATGGAACCAGGTGGAGGGAAGGCGTGATCTTTGAAGGATCACAACCATGGAAAACTGAGTTCAGCATGCATGAATTAAAGCAAAACAAAGCCCAGTGCACTCTCTGCTTTGGGCTTTGGTGTATCCTACTTGCCCCTTCCCTATGCTGGGCTTCACTCCCACCCCAAAGCTTTGTCCACACCTGAGGAGGCATCAGGGTCAGAGTGAAGATGGTCAAAGCTTGGCCCTGGTCCTGTTGCTCCAGCTGTCAGCAGAGGCAGGCTGTCATTGCTTATCTGGCTGCTAAATCCTTCACAGCTCCACATGTGATGTCTTACAAACATTTTGGAATGAACTAACGTGCAGATTTGCAAACCACTCATATGAACCTGTGCCTCTGCTTGCAGTATATCTTTTCAGAGCCATGGCAGGCAACTGGCTGCCCAAAATCATGAAGTTTGGGGGAGCAGAGTGGGAATGGGTTCCAGTCAGGGATGCTGGATATCCTGAGTGACCAGTGGATGTATGGAGGGCGTGGTTATGTGCAGCATCTGGCATTTCTGTGTTTTCTGTTCTTTGCCTAAGGGCTGGGTGAGGAACAACCAGGGTTTGCAGCTATTTTCGAGGGTTCTGGCTGTAGGTGGAGTGGGTGAGTGGGTATCCAGGTGCCTGGTGGTCTCTGGTGAATGGGTAAAGGCACATATAGTTCTGTGGAGGTGGTAAAATGTACTGGAGGCTGGAAGAGAGGGGCCACTCTGGAGGCCAGAGGTGTGGAGTTAACCTGTGATTATTTTAGGAGAACAAGATAGCTGAAGGAAGTTTTTCAGCCAAAAGAAGAGAGAGCTATTCCTCCGATGCAGGGAGTCACACTGATGGCAGTGAGAAGATTTTCAGGTCTTCCTGTGCTTGGTTCTTTGTGAGATGCCAGCATTCCTCTCCCTGGCTGCCCAGGAGGCAGCAAGGGAGCGGCTGGAGGCACGTGGCTTCCTCTTGGCTTCAGCTCTGCCCAAGACAAGGAAACCCTCGAGATGAGATAAGGCAGGTCTGATAGGGAGCTTGCGTGTTTTCAAGCTTTCCTTTCCCTCCACAAGATAAACAAAAGAAAGGAAAAAGGAAAGTCCTAAGAGAAAAAAATGTATAGGGTTGAAGAATACCACTAAGAATCACTATTTTCATTTCTTTGCCATTAAAAATATTGTTTTGCTGCTTTGAAAGAACAGCAATTGTTTAATTGACTCCAAAAAGGAAATGGATTTTCTGTTCTTTTATAAAAACCTGATGTGCTGACGTTTTTCGTCCTGAACTAGAATTAAAACAGTGGCGGCAGTGAGAAAACTCAGTGTATTTTATTCATCAAAGAACTGAGACTATTTTGAGGGAGGGGTTGAGGGAGGCTGTAGTTTCATGTTACATTTTCTTTGTGAGCAGTGCAGCCCTGGATATGTTTTGTTTTGAATTTTGTTTTGGGGCTCTTTTAAGCCAGTTAAAAGCTGGGCTCACTGATCCGGTTTGCCGGGCACACAGTCATTGTTGGCACAACTGCGGGGGCAGCAGGGAACAGTGCGCAGGGTGGGGAGCAGACAGGCCCGTCAGGCTCTGTCAGAGAATAAAAGATAACTAAAACTGTAAAACTATAACACTGTATGTTTTTCATGAGTGAAATGCAGTCATTTCTAGAATTAATTATCATGTGTGGTTAACAGTATTCATTGGCACTGTGCAAAAGCAGAGGCTGGGAGGAGAGGAGGAATTTAGTCCTGAAGGAAGGGACTCAGGTTTATTATCTGGGTATATTGATACTCACTGTTTTGGTTGGGCTGCACATTTTAGTAAATACTCCCACAAGTTCAGCTCTAGAAAATAGAACTGTTTGTTCTTTGAGATAACTGCTCATCGTGTCCGGATGCAGAGAGACTTCAGTGTCCCGTGACATATCGGGAACTCTCTTAAACTGGCCTTAAATCTGTATTTATGATCATAGGAGAGGCTGGCCTGAAACAATGTTTCTTTATGCACAGGGACTTTGCTTCTATCTAAAATGATCCAAGTCAGGTAGCTGAAATAATTTGTGCTGGTGACTGTTGATACAGTAAAAGTCCATGGATTAATCTTGCATAGCCACTTTTTGAATAGCTAGGAGAACAGGTTTCTTGCATGCATCAGTTAATTAAGGGACAAGTTATAAAGGCAGCTGAGCATGAATTATGGTAAGGCTGAATTCCTGTCATCTGAGTCACCCGTAGAAGGAGGAATTCAAGGAGTCCTTGTGCAAACATACCCTTAGCCAGAGTCTGGAGAGCTGCCGGACATGCGGCAAGGCAGCTGGGACTCGCCGAGGAGTAAGGACACCCCAGTGCCATCTCTTCACACGGATGTGGCCTCAGAGACTGTCTAAGCTGGAGCATCCAGGGGTGCTTTTGGAGTCCCACAGTGGAAATGATTTATCAGTAGGAAACAACACGACCAAGGACAGGAGGCAATGCAAGTCAGTGGTGATCAGCTGGATGTTCTGTGTTAAAACATGTTTGTAAAAAGATTTAGAGACACAAACCTGCAAAAAAATCACCATGACCATATTCTTGCCCTGAGAATTAATTGTCTTTGTAATATCTGAGTTCTGATATAAATTTAGTTTGTTATTTTGCTTCTATTTTTAAATACAAATTCTTATAAAAGAAAAATGACTGACTAGCATTTGCAGAGAAGACAGTTTCTACATTAATAGCTGCCTATTTGTCTTGCATGCTTCCCTTTGAAACCTGAGGCCTGTAAATAACTGAAGAAGTAGATCTATCCTGACAAGAATGTTTGCAAAAAGTGTAACAGCACAAATCTACAGTAGAAATCTGATTCTCAGAGTAGAAATCTGATTCTCAGTGTAAAGGCTCAGGTAGAAGAATAATGAAGTGGTGTGTAACCTGTTGGTCAATCAATATAATAATTCTCAGATTTGTAATGCTATCACATTTTTTTCATTAATTGCTGACTTGTAGAAATAATCAATTAATAGTTTCATACAAATTAATTCATAGAGGAAATATGCATAATCATACATTAAAATTTTTTTACAAATTTTAATGCTGATGAATCTACTTTTTTATGGAAGACAATCAAAATGGAATTAGTCTTGGGCAAAATAAAAGAAAAAGAGAGAGCAACAAATAACAATCAAAATCTGAAACATTTCAAGCAGTTCAAAGTTATTTTACTCCTCTAAAGGAGCTGAAAGGAACAGAGGGAGACCCATGAAATGTTCCCACTGCATTTTGGACACTTGCTGGTATTTTAAAACTAATCAGAAATGACAAAGAAGAGGAATTTGAAAATCTAATCTAAGAAAATTAAGATTAATATGCCATCAATAATGAGCTGTAACAGTGCACAGGACATTATATACACAAGTATTAAAGAACTAGCATTTGCCATTTAGTGAATGCTATAGGGGATATGTGTGTGAATAATTGTGTGTTTGGACACATATACATATATATACACAAGTACTTGTAAAAAAGAGAATATGCACAGGTTGTGGCTGGGAAAGTTTTTAAAAGGCAGAACCCTCAAGTGCAAATAAGGCAGAGGAAGACTGTTTTGAGAAACGATAACTTCTGTTTATATTTTGCTTGTTACAGTCAAGCCAATCCACCTAAAACTAAAGGAAAGCAGTTGCGGGAGGAAAGCTGTTATCTCAAGCAGAAAATATTAGACAAACACCTCCTTCTTAGTCATACAGGTTAACAAAACACATTGCTGTCCTGCTTCTGTAAAATTTCTCCTTCACCTAGTGTCCCATGTACAGGGAAACCCAGGGCCACATTCGGAGGTCTGGAGGTCTCGGGGATGGCAGGTGTCTGTGTCCTGGCTCCCAGTACGCACAGCAGCGCTGCTCTGCCGGCTCTAGCTGCACAGATGTGCTGCTCTGCACACGCCAGCCGTGCTCAGACAGCCAGCAGGACCTCTTTCAGACCACAGCTTTGAGTTCAAGTGCTGCACACTAAGCCAGAGCAGCTAAAAGGCTGAATCTGTCTTTCATCTGGCTTTTAAGCTCAGCCTTGAATGCATCTGCTTCTGGCTTTGCAGCAACTTGCATCCGGAGCTCATAGCACATCCATAGCCAGAGCTGTATCCAACCTCATTCGTGCTGACCTTCGTCTGTCAGGGGGTTTTTAAACACAGTTGGACAGACATAGCAGCCAGTTTGATGTCTGCAGTTTTAATAAAGCCAGACACTCACACCAGTGCCTGAGCTGCAGAAGGACAGGCTGTGGTGTCAGACCTCATGTGGTTTTGAAATAGTTTCTCGTGGCATGTGCAATATCACTGCAGAAACTGACTCCCTTGGGCTTCTAAACACCAGTACTGCGTGTGATTTCTGTAGGTAGTTCATCCTTCATGTGGTCCCTGAGCCTCTGTGCTACTGCAGTTGCATATTAATCGGAAATTTAAACATAGCTGATGCACAGAGATACTCCTAACAATTAGATTGTTCCTTATGCTGTCTTCTGTCTTTGGATGTCTGTACATTAGTATGTGCTGTCTCTTCTGTTTTGATCCTAATATGTTAACCAGGTGGATGTGGTGTCAGGCATATGGTAGGGTTTACCTTTGGCATCTGCTGGCAGAACTCACTTCCTAAGCAAATGTCAGAGGGGGAGTCGCAATGGACATATTGTTCCCCTTGGACACCGTGGCCTCTCCCCACTAGGAGTAATTTTTCTGCTACATCCTTGGCAGAAGGAAAAGCTAAAGCTCAGTAGAGTTGCAGTATTTTCACTCAAGATTTACTTTTAAAAGTAGCAAAAAATGTAAATAGAAGATGATTCAGGAGGGCTGAGTGTTTGGATTTTTAAAATACTTTTTCATAGTGCTCTGATCATGCTGTGAGTGAGGTCAGTGTAAAGTAAGGCATGAAATGCAGCATCCCACATAGTGAGTAGAGAGTGTGCCACTTTCTTTGCAGCCAACAGACAATAAAATTTGCCATGTTGTAAGAACTACTCTATTTTCTTACCAGAAACAGGCCAGCAGCTATGTTAAAAATTAGTGTGCCTTCAGGAAAAGCTCAAATACCACTTCTCTCCTTAGTGAACACGGAAATTTTCCTCTCCTCAGCCACCCTGAGTAAGGCATATTCAAAGCCCGGGCTGTCCTCACTTAGACACCAAGGACTGAGGAAAAGGGAGCTCCCTCACCCTTCATACCCACGGGTAGCTGCTGTCATCTCCCCATCTCCTGTTTCCAAGCCACAGTGCAGCATTCCTCCCTGCCTTCCTGCCTGTGCAGGCAGTCCAGGCAGTGAAGGCAAGGTAGCTGACACTTCCCTGCTCCTTGGATAAGCTTTCTTGGACCTGTGAAGGCAGTGGAAGAGAGCTGGGGCATCGCTCCTTAGCTTGTCCACAGCCACTGTGTGCACAGCACCAGCAAAAACCCCAGTGGTTGGGTTTGTTTTTCCTTTAGAAAAAGGCCAGACAATGAATAAATGAAACTATCAATGAATAAATTCAGTATGATTGTCCTGGAGGCTACTTCCCTGGTTATGCCCCACTTCTGAATTTCCACTTTATGGAGGTGAGGGATGTAAACCAGTCTGGGAGAAGTCTAGCATGTGTTAGCTTACACTTCCTTCAGCTTCAGAACTTCGCTTTTTGCAGTTTCTTAACATTGTGCTTGGGTAAATTGTGTGTTCATAGAACTGGAGACAGCTTTGGTGTTACGGGGTGACCCTGATGACTAGCAGGATTTCTCATTTCTCCATTTCTCAACATTTTTCTGCTGCTAAAAACAACAAAACATAATTATTAGAAATGAGAATTGGTGCGAAATCAGAAAGCAGTATAGAGGAATGCATTGGTTACTGGTCACATGAGTGACCAATACATATGTTACTCCTCACCCATGAGGGTGAAGGATCTCTTTCTGTACCTTAAATCCCTCTGTGCAACAGGAAACACTGAATAGCAAAGTCATCTTTTTCATATTAGTCTCTTTACTTCATAATTCATTAAAAGGTGGTCGTAAATGGGAATGACTTGGGGAAATTGAATTGGCCTAAGGTCTTCCCTGCTTGCCCACTTCAAAGGGTTTGTTTCTCCAGGAAGCAGGATCTGGCATCTCCTGACCTGTCAGGAAGGTTTCCAGGCAGCTGAAGTTCTTCTATTCCAACCCCAAAATCTGGCTGGTGATATCCAGTCTGGAAGTGTTAAATATTTGATCACTTGTTATTGTCCTGAGTTCCCATCTCAACTGATGGACATCATAGACTTGTTTTGGGGACAAATCAGGTTTATTGACTGATGGAAGCTGTTGGACCCTGGCCGTGTTATCCAGGGAGTTAAAAGAGGCATAGCCAAGAAAACAGGTGTTCCAATGCAGAACTGTGCTCTGTCCTTGGCTCTGTCACAGAAATTTTGGACAAGCTGCTAAAATCAGGCTTTTCCAAAGTGGCTACTGGTAATGTTTCACTCTGCCAGACTGCCTGCTTGAGAGCTGGCTGCTTCCTTCATGAAAATATTGTGGACATCTCTGATTGCATCTCAGCTGTCAGCTGTGAAATGAGAAATTCACAGCAATTCTCTTCGAGGCAATGCAAAAATGAATTAATTTGGGGTTGTGTTGTACTTGGATAATGGGATAACGCGTCTTCAGGACAGCCTGGGAACAAATTAATAATTCTGCCTTCAGAACAGGGTCTCAGTAGTGTGTAGTAGGCAAGGGAAGAGGGACTTAAAACTGAGGATAGACCAAATGTTCATGTACCTCATCCTCCCGTTCCCAGCTGGGCAGCAATTTGGGCAAAATAGTATGTTCGGTGATCACTAAAGAATAGACCATAGTGTAAAGGCAATCTCTTATTTCTACCCTCTCAGTCCTATCTATTGTTTGTAGATATTTGGCTTTGAAACTTCTAATGTTCATCTAGCCATCTCTTTTTTAATGGCAAAACTCTCCAAAAACTTCTAAACAAAATTAACTTCTCATTTCATTAAGGAAATAGCCATTCTATCAGTACTAGTATCCTCAGGAAATAAAATCACGTGGAAATAAAATGAAGAAGGTAGGAAAATATATCCTCTCTTCCTGGTAGGTGTTACTTTATCTCCAACTCTTCTGCAAATGCATTAAATTTCCTTTTGTTTTGGTATTCCAATTGCCTGTTCCCACTCCCAAGAGATTGGTGCAGCCAGTATGGAGCAGGGCAGAGGAGGAGGAAGTAAAATGGGGCGGTGCAGTTTACAGGTATTTTATAGCTGTAACTCATTAATGAAGAACCCAGTCTCCAGTGAGTGGAACAACTTTAATGTTCATTTTGCCCTTGACATTTTTCTTACACTGGTGCAGGCTTAAGGTGTTGCCTGCTTCGAATTTCATTGTAAGCCCACTTCTGATACTTTTTCTTTTTTCCTTTTTTTGAAGCAGGATGTCTAGTTATCCAGTAAGTGGCAGCAAATGGCTTAAAGATTCATGAACAGTAAATTGTTATCCAGTGAATCTTTGACCAGTGAATGAACAAAAGTCATGGATTTCTGTACGTGACTACAGAGGGTGAAAAAGAAAGGAGAGCTGTGCAACCTCTATGCTTGCTAACCCTCAAAAATATCTTGCCTTTAAATTCTCTATTGGTAGAACCACCTCTGTTCACGAGATGCATTAGCAAAAACTATGCTAAATTCAGTTTGGAAGAGTTCAAGCTGCCTAAGCAAAAAAGTTTTTTGGTGATGTCTTATTCACGTGTCTCTTGTGGGTGGTGAGGAAGTACAAAACTGAAGAAAAAAAAAGAAGGAAACAAAAAAGAAGGAAAAAAAAGGCAAATGGTATACAAAAAACCACTTGATCCCAGGTTTTTTTTAATATTGAGGAAGGTAAGTAAATAGGAATAAAAGAAACAGTCATAGAGAGATTCATTTCAATGTCGTCCTACTCCTTTTCACTTTCTTTTGCAAAAAAGAAAACAAAAACCCCCAAATGGGATTACAAACTAATATATTTATGAAATAAAAGGAAATGGAAACAAATATTTAACCACAAACTGTAGCTAAATGACATCTAATTTTCTAAAATGGAAATATGAGAAAGGAGTATCTAAGAAAGAAGCCACATCTGTTAAAAGTTTTATGAAAAAACCCAAACAATACCATGCTGAAACAGTAATTAGAAACAGTATCCTAAGAATTTGCTTCTACTTCTAGTACAGGCTGTTTTTCGAAGTGGAAAGATATCCTAGATTCATCTGTTTCTGAGATGAAAAAACTCCAGGGCAGTGGGCTGGCCAGCAGTGTAGGGCATTAACAACCCATTCTAAGGTGTGCCAGAGGCGACTGGCAAATTCCATGGGTAATTCTGGGCATTCCCAGGTGGGGTAAGAGTTACTCAGTAATAAACTCTGTGCTGGAAAAAGCTCTTAGAGTGAAACAGCGAGTGCCATTTGCCAGCTGTAGGGAATGAGCCTCCATGGTTTTCATCCTCTAACCAGGCAGATACAACTGTTTATCTGCCTGACACATGTAAGTGGTTCCTGAGCCTGTTTGTGATCTGAAGTGAGGCAGTGAGGCTGACAGGGCGTTGTGTCACCGTCGTGCAGAAGATAATCAATCCAGCATTGTCTTTCCATTCATTGGCATGCACGTGGCTGAGAACGACATATGGATGACAGGGATGACTGTGAACTACAAGTGACCCAAAGCAACTAAAAGAGGAGTCATGCAATGAAGCTGATTCTATATGAAATGTCTTTCAAAGACATCTACTGAGATTACCCTTGAAATAGATGACAGATAATGGATCCTGCTGAATCCATCAGGATCACTTGAAGGTGGTATGACTGGGCAAGGGATTGCAGCCATCTCCAGCAGGGTGAGCTTTACTGTATTCAACCACAATTTAGTTCTCTGTGTGTCTAGATGGTACAGTGTCTTCAATTATTGTTGTTGAAGTGCACCTTGAAAAGAGGTCTGGTGCAGACTGGTTCTTCCTTCCCAGCTATGATATCACAGTTTAGGATGACTGTATAATTCTAGGGCTTGGGTTTCTGCTCGACTGACAGGTGCAATTCAAGAGGTTTGTTTAAAGCTCTAGAAGAGTAACGACACCTAAGGTTTTGGTTTTCCCATGGTGAAGTCCCAGACTGCAAATCTGTGTGTGTTAATGATATGTGAGAGGTAGCAATGAAACAGGCATCTGGATGGGACTACCTTTGTCACTCAATCTAACCCCTTCTGCCATGGACAACCCTATCACATGTTCACTCAGAAAGGTGTTTTTCAAAAGGAGGGGTCAATGCACCTTCTTTGCCTTATGGCAGTGCAACAGCACTGTTGTGTTGTGCAACACTCTCATATGTCAAGGATCCCACTCAGCCCAAAGCAGAGGCTTCCTCTGAGCTTTCTGTTCCCTGAGTCTCATTTCTAAAGCTGTCCCTTTGCATGATGGAGGTCTCTCTGCCATTTGGGTGTCCTGCTTCCTACTGGGCAATAACTGCAGGTAGAGTGGGAGGTAAGGATTAGCACCATATGCTGGGGAGGACAGCCTGCAGTGCACTGGAGCCATGAGGATGGAAGAGGAGAGGCAAGGGAGCACAGTGGAAGAACAAATCAGGAAACAATGAAAAGTAGTAGAAGTGAGATAAAGAGGTAAAAAAGAAGATAAAGAGATAAAACCTCACAGGCTGTACAGGTAAAAAGAGTAATATTTGAGATTTTGGAAGATGGCTAGGAACAACCTTGCATTTTGGCATTCACATTCCCCTTTGTCTCCCAAATACACCTCAGCAGATGCATCCTGTGAGCGTGATTTTCTTTTCCATGGTCATTTCACAATTTCACGGAGAAAAAAACCATCAGAGTATGTGATGGTAAGTAGAGATAATACTAACAAATGTCTCATGGTTGTTCTCTAGCTAACATCTGCATATGGATTTTGCTCCATCGCTCCCAGCTTCACCAGTGCCAGGTCACAGTTTTCTGTTTTGAAGTTTTGCAAGCTTTTGCCAGTTGACTTTGCCCCGTCCCCACCCCCAGCTATTGCAATCACTGTCACTAATGAAGTGTGCAAAAGAAAATGTGGATTTTTGCAATGGAAAGAAGTTTCTCATTTTTCAGAAAATATGTCTGAAGTGTTGTCATAGTCTCTACTGTTGGACTGCACTAGATAATGCACTGTTTTCAGTCTGATGAAGTCAGAAAGGGGCAGTGGTGCTGATGCAATAAGATGGATTCTGAGGCTTCTCGCTCAAGCTGTATGGCTTGGTTTAAATGTCCTGATTCTTTCACACCAGCCAGGGCACACTGTGCTGTGCTCCCTGCATTGGGCAGGCTGGTATGTAATTAACAATATAGGATGATGCACAAGGAAAAAAGACAGCCAGTAAACAAGAAAATCTATGAATAGCAGTGAAAACAACTGTACAGCCAACAGAAAACAGCCTTTAATTACTCTTGTTAAATCCTGTTTGCCAATGTACTTGAGTGCCTCTCCTACAAATCCGAGAGGTAAACCTTAGCATGGCTAGTAGCTTGCCCCAAGTTCTGTACCAGGATAAGATGGCACTTTATCACATGGCCACTAGCCTTTGGCTGAGGGTAGTCATGGCTTTGTGGCCTTCAGCAGTGACATGCTCACTGGGGAGATGGCAAACTGCTGAGGAACATCCACAAAGCAGCACGGTAATCCTTGCTGCGATTTCCTGGAAGATAAGCAGGACAAGTACTAAGAAACAAGACTATTTCACATCCCTGGAAGTGTTCAAGGCCAGGTTGGATGGGGCTCTGAGCAACCTGGTCTAGTGAAGTGTCCTTGCCCATGGCAGGGGGCTTGGAACTAGATGATCTTCAAGGTATCTTCCAACCCAGGAAACCTATGTTTCCATGAATATTTCCAAAATGTCCCTCTTAGCAGCTCGCTGAACAGGAAAATTCACAGTGCTTCCCACAGCTCCGGACAGTGGCAGGCGCTTTAGCTCGAGCTTTGGCCTGCTTCCCTGGAGAACCTGTGATCTCCCAGTGACTGCTGAACCTGTCCGACTGCATTTCAAAGAAGGACTTGAAAAGACACCGCTGACCCTATAGGTTTTCCGTGAAGGTCAGCTACTGTGTAAATGAGAGAGACCCAAAGTCACCTCCTTCCCCAAGAGGAGGGTCATCACCAGCAGCTCTCCCACAGCAGCAGAGATGCCGGGGCTCTGTCTGGGTCTGGGGGGCCAGCAGGTGTTCAGGGGAGCTGTGAGGGAGGGCGCTGGTATCACTGGAGTCTGCAAAGGATGAGAATTTGAGCTTTTAGGATGCAAATCCACAGGAAAGACAAGATTCATTAGTTTGTTGCTTACAAGAAACTTCCTGAAGTTGTTCTCACAGAGTTTTCTCATCTGCAATAGAGGCTGAGGGTTTGTCAGGAAAAAGTAGTGAAGACACACAGCTAAAAGACGTGGTACTGGAGGTTAGTAAACTGCTCCTAGCCATGGCCAAGGTTTTCCATACAGCCCTGAACAAGTCACTTAATTTTTCCGTGCCTCAGTTACCTCATTTATAAAACTGGAATAAAGATTACTTTTATCACCAATTACCGTTGGTAGCTCCAAATAACATTTCTTAATTGGTATCAGAAATATAGTGTCTGACAAGCTTTTGGCTACACCTTTTCATAAATTTGGTATCAGATTCTGACTTTCAGAAAATAATTTGCTATTCTGTACAAGTATTTAAAACAATGATGTATAGTGCTCTGTGATAGAGGTAATGGTATTTAAGAAGGCAGTGATAAACAAAAACAATTGTCTGACAGAGGAAGATTAGTCCAGACCACACTATGAAAGCCAAGTCTTCTTTTTTCTTCAGAGGAGGACCCACTCCCTACTGAGATGCTGATGATAAGGTCCTCAGCTGAGGAAGGGGGACAGCAGCCCCTAACTGCCAGAGCCACCCCACTGAGTGTGCCCTCAGGGGAGAAGAGATTTACCAAACAGCTGCTTAGAGCTCATTCAGCCTTTCAGGGGCATCACAGCAACTTACATGTCTCGTGTCTCAAGAGAAGCTCAGGAGAGGCGTTCTCACAGCCACAATGCTCTTCCTTTTTCAGCTCCGTGCTTTCTGTGTGATACCGTTCCTCACAGAAAGTGTGGGTGTTTTGCAGTGGCTGTGTGGGATAGGATGTGCACGGTGCTTTCAGCAAGGGGTTGGTCTGTGCCTCCCCCCTGTCCCCAGCAGTGAGTGCTGCTATTCGGCCTTATTCTGGATGGCCTTTTTGACTTCACATTCAGGACACCCCGAGTGACTCAGATTTTAACTCCTCCTTTCTGGATAACACAGGAGGCCATGACTTTACTATCGTACAATGAGGCTTATGGGGAAAAACTCTTTTACATTTTTCCCCCAGCTTCTCTACCAGCCTCACTCACCAAGTTCCAGCATTTGGGGGAGCACATGTCAGAGCACTTCTGTATTTTGGCAGCTCCTTTTCCTTCTAGGGCTTTGCAGATCAACTTGCAAAACCAGGCCCCTCCAATACAAAGCTCAAAAACTGCCAACACAGTGTTAAGGTCAGTGAGGAGAAATGTGCTTCCAAATTAAACCTTTGTGTGTCTGGATGGCCTCAGATTCAGCCAGTGACCTTTTCTTTCCTGGTGAAGTCCTGTATCCAGAAGGAACTGACAGCAAGTTATATCTTAGCCAGGAGTTTTATGACTCTTTAAAAATTTTGTAATGAACTATGTTTAATTATTTAAGGAATGTTCGAATGTGTTACTTTAGCTGGGTTTGATTTAGATCTGTGCTGCCTAAGTGTCAGTAGAAAACTGAGAAATTACCTCACTGCACCTGCAGAAAGGAACTCCATGGACACCTACCCCTGAGAGAACTTAATCAATAGTTGAAAAACAAAATTCAATAAAGAACTGCTTGATGGTTATCATGTAACTAGACATAAATTAGATGTTATAGAACAAGGAAGATACCATGAAGAAGTTAAGGAGTTAAAGGCCTGTACACCCCAGAAAACTTGATTAATACATTGCAGATGCAGTAAGGGAGCTGCTCCATAGGCTTGCACACCTCAGAAACTTAAACAATAGTAATTGTCTAACCAGGACAGCAAATTTAATAAAGCACTGTTTAGCTGGATAAAACTTGAGTTATCCATTAAACAAAGATAGATGAGGTATCCTGCTAGTAATGAAAAGAAATAGAAAACTTATACTGTGATGCAATAAACCAGGTGGACTTTTGGGAGTGTCTATAAAAGAATCTTTGATGTTATAGGGTATATAAATACCTGAGAATTGTTGTTTCTTTGAACATGTCTATGGTGAATAAATTCTTGATATGTTCCAAATTTTGACTCAAAATTGTTATTAGGAATGTTCGTCTAGCAGCTTTTTGCTGTTAGATGTAAAGCTCTTTGTTTCAGAACCTGTGAACCAGTAGGAAAGATCACCACAAGAGCCAGGGAGGTCCATAGCTGCAAGGTGGCCAGTTCTCAGAAAACCCTTGGGAAGGCTGCTGGGGGCAGATGCCTTTGCATCCCAGCAGGACCACGCTCTTTAGTCACCTTCCAAACTCTACGGCCACCCTGAGCAGCACCTGGTGCCTGGCAGGTATGCTCTGTAAAAGCATCCTCCGAGCTTCAGGTTTGGCAGCATTTCTGGAAGGGTTCTCCTTACCTTTCCCCAGTGAAGCTTTGGCTCCCTGACCCCAGCACAGAGTCCTTAAGGGCATGTGCTTCCCCTGAGCCAGCCTTCGGCCTCCTCTAACCAGCAGCTGTGCAGGGATCTGCCACTCCAGACTCACAGTGCTGAAAGAACAAACTAAGGAGCTTCTTGGCTTTGGAAGAAAGAGATCCTCATGAATATTCCTGCTAACCTAAGGAAAAGTGAATGTATATCTTTTGTCTGCCTCAAACCCTGTGCCAGGCTCTCTTCAACTACTCCCTTCTACCATGAAGCAGAGATTCAGGTGGACTGGGGTGCCCCATTTTGTGCAGAGAGAGACCAAAGACAGCCCTTATCCCCGTCTCCTGGGTAACCTTAGGACATGCAAACATGTTTGTGCTCATAGGATAAGGACTGAACTACTTTGCTAAGCTTCTCAATGCTCAAGGAACACTAAGCCCAATACAACTTGCATGGTGAAATGTTATTTATGCAGAGGATTAACAGATCGCTCAGATAAATGTGTTTGTTTTGATTGCTTATCTGCCCCGGGGAGGACAGAGGAGAAACCCACATGATTTTACATCTAACTGCAACAGCCTTTTCAAAGAAAACTTCAGTAGCATGTCCAGAGTTAGACTGCAAATCTCCAGTTTCTGTTGAATCCACTTACAGTACATGATATTCTTCTGCTAGGCTTTTATTTATTCTTTGCCTGTAATATGATTATTGGGTTTGATTTTGTTTTCTACTTTTCAGTAACGCTACACTGAGAGTTTCCTACCTGCGTGTTCTGGGCTGATAATTTTTGTCAGTCTTTTGATGATGGGAGAGCAAATAATTCATCATTGGAATCAGTTCAGGCTTTGTAGCATTATACACACCACTGAGTATTACTGCTCTTGTTTCTGGAAGCAGAGTCAGGCTGCATCTGCCAAAAGCATCTGGCCTTCTGAAACTGGCATAGGTAGTCCCCAGCTCTCTGCAAGTGCTTAATTTGCCTGTGTTTGGAGGTCAGTCTGCTTAATGTAAGCCTGATTTATCTAGGTTCTGACTCCCCCCTGGATCTCTGTGATACAGCAGTTTCTAAGGGTTTATCCCAAATTATCACGTGCCAAACAAAGCAGCTGGTCTGCAGCACACTGTGAGATATCCCCTGGCTTGGTCTCCATTTCTTGCCTTCTAACACATTTGCTGCTTTGCCAGGGCATGATCCTCCTCAGCATCACATCTCTGAGAAGCAGCAAGAGCTTCTCATGACAGTAACAGTGCTCATCCTTGATAAACAGGCAGCTGTTGGAAGCACTGGGGATCTCCAGATCTCTGTGATGTCAGAGGATGGAGGGCAATGGGGAGACTGACAGAGCACATGGCTGAAGGCAGCCTGTCACGTAACATGCAAGTGAACTGGAAGCCCTGCCCAGGAGCCCCAGGTCTGCGCTCACTGGCCGTGTGTGATGGCCAAGGGCTGAAGGGTTTCTGGGTTATCACGTTCCTCTGGACAGCATGCTTAACTGCAATCTGTCAAGACTGTGGACCAGCTTATGACTGGCCAACAATTTACATTTCATTTTGTTTAAAGATGGACCATAATGGATTTCAATATACTGAGTGTTGGCCCTGTTTGTTTTAACCATGGTGTGGTAAATCTAAAACTCAGCTCTAACTGTGACCAGGCATCACTACCTCTGTCTCTTGCATCTCTCACCTGGCTGCCCCCTTCCATGTCTCCTGCAGCTCAGTGTGGGTGCTGAAGCCCACTGGAGATGTGCAGTGGACATTCCAGCAGCTCCAGTGGGTATGGTTCAGCTCTGCCAGCTTTGTGTCCCTGGCTGAAACCCAACTTCTGTAGGGCTGTGTGTGAGAAATGGGACTGACCTTGGCAGTAACACTGATGCCTTTGAGTGCAGGAGGTGCTCGGAGCCCGGAGGACCTTCAGCAGCCCACGGGTACCAAGATCCTCTCTGACAGCACATGAGGCTTGACAGCCAGTCATGACAGGGTGTGTAGGAAGGGGATTTGTAAGATGGACTTGAGGCAGAGGGCTTTGAGCCTCTGGGCTGTGGCATCCCAAATGGTGGAGAAAAGGAGCAGGAAGTGTCATGTTCAGGCCTCCCTAGGGATATGAATATCTGAGAAGTTCTGCAGGTGAGCTGCTTTGGGTGCTGCGCTGTTCTTTGTTCCCGGGAATGCTGCACAGCTCCCTGTGAGAAACCCTCCCACCGATGAATTTCACAGGGTTTTAAATGCATGGGTCAGATGACAATCAGGAAGACCAGATGCTTGTTTGTGCTCCCCCACTCCCCCCTTCCTTAGTAGCTGAGATGAACCAGCGTGGGAGGCTGTATCTCTATCCGAGCCATTTTTTTTCCTTCTTTTTGAGGTTTGTTCTAATGAAGGAATGAAGGAGCCGGTTGATATTTCATTGGCAGGTCTCCCCTCCCAGGCAAAAGGAGCAAAGTACAAGAGCTTGTTCTCCTCCCCAGCTTGCTCTCCTTCCAGCTGAGTTCCCCAGGCTCCCTGGGGCTTGTGCTCTGCACGGAGCAGACAGCAAGGACCAGCAATCTGTCAGCTGAGCTCTGGCGCTGCACTGCGCACGACCTCACCAGCACAGACTGCGTCTCACACGCTCTGGCCTACTCGGGACACACTCCCTTACAGTTTATGCTAATTCTCAGTATCCATGCAGTCTTCAGACCTGGACACAAGGAACTGAGGTGCACACTGTGACCAAGAGGGTTCAGTTGAATTTTAGATGAAAAATAGTAAGGGGCATGTAGCTTCACTGGTACCACAAAATGGCTGTATACAACAGGCTTGCTATGTCCATCTGTGCAGGTATAAATCTACTGACTGGAGCACGGTGATGGCGTTTCCATTTTGCGGTGAGATCCAGCTGTGCGACTTCAAGGCCGTGCTGTAGATGTGCATAAAAGACCATCTGGATATAAGGAGGCATCCAGCTATATGGAGTGGGAAGTAATATCAGCAGGTGCAAAAGCTAGAGACTGTTCTCCTGGGTGTTGTTGGCTGTTGCATTTACTGGGTCATAGCTTTGGGATCCAAATCTCCTGATATTACAATTTTTACTGGTTCTTGAGCATATCTGACAAATCCACAACAGCAATTTATCAACTCTGCTGCTGATAAACCTCAGGGTATAAATAAATAAATCAAGGTATAAACCTCAATGCAGTTTGATTCCCTCGGTCTTATCTTCTATAGGAATTTCTGGTTTGGGTGTAATATAACTTATCAGTGTGAATGTATTAGGCAACAGCCCTGGCATAGTTAATGCAGCTGATAACAGCAAAAAAGGCACAAGCATATGCCGATCTTGTTTTAAGAGTTGAAACAACCCATCAGATATTAATTTTTCAAAATGCAAACCGCATCTATAAAATGAGTGCCCGCCCACCTTTCTGAGAGGAGATCAGGCTTTAGCTTACAAACCATTTGGGGCACGAATTGTACCTTCTCTCAGACCCCGTAAGAGCAGAGCCGTACCACTGCTGCGGTTAGAAGAGCCTCCAGGCTGACTAGTCACACCACAACTTGGGTTTCTTCCATGTGAGCACTTAATTAGATTGAACTCTGCTAATTTAAGATAACAAGATAAGGTTGGCCCGGTTAAGTGTATGTGGCGATTTTATCTACTATCAGCGGTAGGCTTTGTCTTTTTCTCTTACATGTGTTTAACTTGCAATTCCCCACAAGGTGTTATCAGCACTCACCTGAATGAGAAGGAACCAGGAGCTGCAGTTCTGCCGGGAGCAGGCAGCCCTGGAGAGTGGACAAGTCACGGAGCACTTTGCAGGCCTTCAGGTGGTGACAATGGCCGCTGTTTAAAGCCGGGTGGGGGCTCTTCGCCTGTAAGTAGTGCTTGCACACACCCACACCCGCTCACTCACACACACGCACGTATCTAGCTAGACCCAGCTCTGCTCTCTCTCAAGCTCTGGAAAATGTAAAGACCTTCTGAGCTTATTTTTTTTTTTTTAAGCCTTTTGATATCATGTTTCACACTCTTTATGAAGTGAAGACAAGACAAAACGATTCGGTGATTCAAAGGAAGCTGAGATTCCCATCTCATCAGTTATTTCCAAGATAACTGTTAAAAAAGGTAAAAAGAGGGAGGTGATGTAAAATCATAGGCTGGAGGTATGAGTATTTTCTTAACTACTAGGGATTTCCAAGGTAGGAGCAGTAGCGCATGCTTGTGTGCAAGTGTGAGGAAGCCTGTGGCTCTGACTCACACGAGGGCACGGGAGCTCACTGCTAGGACGCAGGCAGCTGCTCTGCTAAGCCAGGGAATTGCTGACCCCAGAATACCTGCTGTTTATGTCTGAGCGATCCTGAAAACAGCCACCAAGATTTCCTCCGGAAGCTGGAGAGGTGGAGATGCTCCCATATGAGCAGCATCTCCTAGTTAGTGACATGTCACCGGGACCCCACATCTGCTCCTCTGTGCTGGTGTGGAGATGATCCAACGCTCACGAAATGAGGACAAACTCTAAGTGCTCTGACTGCTGGTTGTGATCTCATTGCATCTGCCTGGACCTGCAGGGGAGCTACAGTAGGAGTAGCAGCATTTCCCTAAGCTCCATTTGCATTTCATAAGAGCTGACTTCAAACTGCTCCACGGTTTGGAAGGCAGAAGGGAGAATAAGGATACAGGGCTCAGGTAACACTGTTCCTCCGTCTAGAGCAAAGAAGATGGAATGAATCAGCATAGATGAGAGGAAAACTATTTTTGCTTCATTGTTCTTGTTATATTTATTTTCATTAGTATTATTCTCAGTAGTATTAGAACAAATTAATAGTGTAATAGTATAATTACCATATAACATATTAACATACACAATAACATATTTATTATGTTATTATATAATAAGATATAATTATTATAATATACTTATTGTTGTTATATAATTAGTATCATTATTAGAAGTATTATGCAGAAAAACTCTGTGCCTGAAAAGCTTCCCCTCCTGAGAATGGTGATTTCACATCCAAGTATAGTGAGAAATGCTGAAGGTATGCAGGGAAAATATCCTCCCTTCTGTTATGTGCTATCTCATAATAATAATTTGGGGCTTCAAATATGGAGCATAACCTCCCCCAGTCCTGCACAAAATAAGCACTAAAAAGAAACAGTCTTGTCCTAGAAGTTTCTATAACCTGTGTATAAGGCATCCGTCCTGCAGAGAGAGGATGTTGTTTTGGAAAGCTACCCCTATGCCTTGATTTTAAGTACCATATTCAGCTGAATACTTGCACATTATTTTATTATAGTTCTGGAATTCGTTCAAGTTAGCCTCTCCAGCTTCTCCTCATCCTGTGATTTATGCAAGTGTCTCAGCTCAATTAGAAATCAGTCCTACCTGAGGTCAAATTATCTACAAAATTAGCTGCTTGGCAGATGTTGGCACCTCAGCTGTTGTGAATGACCTACTGCAGATCACTGATAACATAAGAACCCTCCAAGATTATTTTGTCATGCTAAAGCTCACTACTTATTCTTCTTTGTTCTGACTTTCTGAGGTTAGAATCTGTAAAAATACACAAATACTGTAGCTATTAATTTTTCTCATCTCCATAGTTTCTTCAAGCTCTCATCTTCATAGCTTTTTCCACATATGAGTGACAGAGGTCTTGACTCACGAGCTGTCCACTTCTCCCCAGGTGGTGTCCATGATCTTCATGTGTGCTTCTCCTTTCCCCTTTAAACATAGGCTCTTATACATGTTTTTAAAAGGCTTGGATTCTAACCATCAGCAGATGCAGTGATCAGTCATTTAGTATCCACATTTTGAGGCTAACTTCAGCAAATGGCAGTAGCATGGGACAGATTATGTGTATAATATGTTGTCACTATCACATTTATCTAACAGCAGTCAGATATCTGTAATTCTGTATGCATTAATTCATCAGTAAATGAAGCTGTGCTGCCACATAACGTTCTCTTTTTTGGCTACAGAACAGTTTAAAGGGGGATCACAAGGTCCATGTTTGGCATTGGGGTATTGTGGCTCAGGAGAAAAAAGTTGATGCTGTAAACTGGCGGTGCTGACTGAAATGAATGCTCTCCCTGCTCCTCTCTTTGTTCGCTCTGAATGGCACCACCACAGAAGCAGCAGCCAGGGAGCATCGAGAAACAGCCACAACCTTTCTGTATGTGCAGCAAAATGCTACGCTGAGAATAAATATTTGTCATGCCCTACAGGTCCTACTAAGCTGCAGATGAAAAAAAAAAGAATCTAGTTTCAGGCAACAAAGAAATGAGCACTACAGCTAGTCTTTCCCTATATTTATGTACCACATCCCCATGTAATTTTTGAGACAGTTGCCAGCATGTTCCCCTGAAACATGAGAATGGGGGTCAATAATATTAAATATTAACATAGGAGCTGGGTACTAATGTCTGACCTTATAGCTAGTCTAAAATGGGATATTTAATAAACATCATGAGACAGGGAAATCTCTTCTAATAGCATCTTGAATCTTTAAAGCGTGGCTTTCCCTGCTCCATTTCCTGCACTGAGCTCTCACCACAACCTCTGCAAGTACTTGTCTAAAGCATGAACTTCATGCCAGTTCTCTTTAATCTTTTAAATACTGGTTGTAGCACAGTTTTTAGTGCATTATG
>VZRQ01018916.1:835338-877018 GCA_013397975.1 Machaerirhynchus nigripectus | reverse complement strand
AGTTCCCAGCACATTTAATTTACTAATACAGATGTGAACAGTGTTCCCAGCCGAGGATGCCCTTGAAATGGGTATGCATTTAGGTTTTGCCCCTGAGCTGGGGCTGTGGTAGCTTCTGTGTAAGTAATAGGTTTGTCTCCATCAAGAGATGACATATGGACAGAGGATGAGCTTGGACTCAATGCCAGCTTGTGAATATTGCAGAGTACAGTGTGGCTTTTTCTATCTTCTCCTACCTCTGAAATATTCCCTCCATGTTCCCTTTCTGACAACTTTCTGCATGTTTCACTACCAAGTTAACCTTGAAGCAGAAGAAGACAGATGTGGTGAGACATGTTTCTGGTGAAGACTTGGTATGGCAGCCAGTGAAGCTATCATTTTTCTGCAGACCTGCATGAACACCACAGGGTCAGCACATGGCATGATCAGATGTGTGTGACCCCTTCTTGTCGTGGTGGTCCTACCGTGATACCTGCACTGTGGAAACGTGGAGGTGCCAGCTGCTACTCACAATAGGTCAACTCTTGGAGCTACTATAATGGAGAGTTCTGCAATAAATGGACACACCTGAGAGCTGGGATGCCATCCAGAGGGACTTGCATGGGCTTGAGGAGTGGCCCCATGTGAAATTCATAAGAGACAACCAGACCAAGTGCAAGGCTCTGAATCTGGGTCAGGGCAGCCCCTGGTGTCAGTACAGGCTGGGGGATGAACAGATTGAGGGCAACCCTGCTAAGAAGAATGTGCGGGTACTGGTAGAGGAAAAGCTGGATGTGAGCCAACAGTGTGCACTCACAGCCCAGAAAGCCATAACACATCCTGGACTGCATCCAGGGAGCCCTGGCCAGCAGGTCAAGGGAGGGGATTCTGCCCCTCTGCTTCAGCCTTGTGGGACCCCACCTGTAGTGCTGCGTCCTGCTGCACAGAAAACTTGTTGGAGCAAGTCCAGAGGAGGGTCACAAGAACGACTGGAAGCCTTGAACACCTTTCCTGTGAGGAAAGGCTGAGACAGTTGGGGTTATTCAGCTTGGAGAAGACGAGACTCCAGGGAGACCTCACTGCAGCCTTTCAGTACATAAAGGAAGCTTATAAGAAAGATGGGGACAGACTTTTTAGCATGGCCTGTTGTGATAGGACAAGGGGTAAGGATTTTAAAGTAAAAGATGGTAGATTTAGACCAGATATAAGGGAAAATTTAATTTTGTTTATTTGTTCATTTTGTTGGGGTTTTTGGGGTTTTTTGGGGGGGGTGGTTGGGGTTTTTTTGTTTGTTTTTATTTTTATAATTTGTTTATTTTTTGTAATGAGGGTGGTGAGGCACTGGAACAGGTTGCCTAGAGAAGTTGTGGATGATCCATCCCTGGAAATATTTACAGCCAGACTGGTTGGGGCCCTGAGCAACCTGGTCTAGTTGCAGATTTCCCTGAACATTGCAGGGGGTTGGACTAGATGACCTTTAAAGCTCTCTTCCAACCCAAAATGTTCTATGATTCTATGAAATGACAAATGTCATTGCATTAATAAAGTCTGTGACCTTCTCACGAGATTGCTTGTGTGGAATAGCTTGTTGAAACTATATTTTCATGACTTGTGTCCTGTACAGAACCTTGGACTTCACTGGTAAAAACTGGTACGTTCTATCAAAGCCTAGTTAGTCCTGTAGTGGATTTAATAATATTAATGCAGCTTGCCTGGTTCTTGCATGAATTTTAATTTCATTTCATTTCTCCTACTGGCTGGCCTTGCTAGCATGGTGAACAATGTGGTATAAGGAGCACCAGCTAATTGTCTTATTCTAAGAGAACCTGTCCACCTTCTCTTGTTCTTAGATAAGGAAAGCTTTTGGTAAAGATTTTACTGAACTCTTGGTAAAAAATAACTGCTTAGCTGAAGGATGACAGTGGAGACTGAAAAGTAAGAGCTTGGTGCCAAATGAAAGCTTTGAGGTGAGGATTAGTGTGTGTGACTCATGCCAATAAATCCACCCAGTGCTTAGTGTGGGCTCAACCATAAGTAGCCTTCCCTTCAGGGTCCCAAGTCATCCTGGTAGCCGTGGGTTATTAGGGTTATTAGCCCAGTTATAGTCTTGCTTGGCCAGTCTCTTTACTGCTTCTCTCAAAAATTCCAGTGTCTGTAGCGGGGATCATGCAGCTCCCTGCAACACCTCCTTTTCTGAGGCCCTCTGGGTGGCTCCAGGAGGAAACACAACGCAGAAACACAAGGCAAGGGAGAAGATGAGGTCCAGTATGCTCATCCCTGAGGCAGGAGAGTGCACTTGCGTTTGTGTCAGCGTTTGTGCTGACGCTGGCACAGCGCCGTGACTTCCACCGCAGTGACCCCGGAGCAGTGCTGCACACATGCAAAAGCCATGGGAGGAGGCAGCGGGAGAAACACTAAAATAAACATGAACAGAGAAGGATTATTGCAGCATAAAAATCTTTGTGGCTGATTTTAGCAGGGGAAGACCACAACAGCAGTCCAGTTACATCCCAGGAAGGAAGTGTGTCACATGCAATGGTCTTTATGCACAGACAAGTGGTTCAGAGTGGGTAATGCATAATATAAATAGCTCCTGAAAGTCTGGGCTGGTGCAAGTCCACCTGGCCATCTATCTTAAAAATGCTTAGAAAGTAGTTCTAAAAATACCACATGCAGTTGCTGTGGGATAAACTGAACTTAAAACTTCCATTATGTTCCTGTAAATGAACATTAAATTAGTAAGATGAGCACCAGTTCACTAAAAGAAAGGGAAGAAACTCCCTTCTTTGCTCCTAAGGCTGAATAAGGCAAGACTGGAGACACATTCACACACAGAACTGTACATAAACCATGGGGTTTGAGTAAGGGAAATGAGATCAGTAGCAGTTGTTAGTTGTGAGTCATCCCTTCACAGTTTTTTGGACCATGGGAGAGAGCAGCATGTTCCATGCAATATGCTTACTGGAGTAAAAAATTCAGTCACCACAGCCTATTTACATCAAACAATATTATTGTGGCTACGGCCTCCAGGGAAGAACGGAGCTGAAACCATAATGCAACTTTTGATAGCAAATAGAAGTAAATAGAAAGACTGAGAGGAAAACTAATTTAATGAATGTCGTTTATTTAAATATTTATAGAATAAATTTCGCTCCAGTATGCATTCTACTGAAGGCAAAATGTGTCTCTCCCCTATTTAAATCACAAGGTGAGTAATATTTGATTTAAACTAAAAATGCTTATTATTAGATCCTGTATTGCAATATCTAATTTCTAGATGGCTGGCTTCTTTCTTCTGCATACAGAATGCAGAACTAAGCACCCCAGCTTCCTTCGTGGTGTACCAGGGAAGAAGGAGAGGGATGCAGAAAGAAGAAGAAACTGCATACTTATTTGCTGGGGTTTTTTTTGTCAGCTGCAATTTATTGTGAACCTGCAGCTTCTTTGTTCCTCACACATCACACAGGGAAAACTTTCCTTCATCTAGTCTAAATTTAATCTATTTCAAGCAGTCTTTTGCCTTGTCAACATTAGTGTTTTAGTTAAGGAATGTGCTTTTGAAACAGATTGTCCAGTGGTCCCCACTTACTGCATCTGGCATTGCATGCTTGGAGTCTGTAAGCTCAACTCCTTTCAGATTAAATCAAGCCATGAGATTCTCCAGGAGCACATTTGATGCGTGTGAACCACAAGTGTGTGTTCAGCCCACTGGACCACACGAGCTGGTCTTAAGTAACCCTCCTAGAAGGCACCTAATGTAGATGTCAGGCTTTCACCATGAGCTGTTTCACTCTGCTGGGCCTTCCTATAATGCTGCATTTCTCATGGTGCAGACAGAGCCCTTCTCTCAGATCACTGCAGGTTGCTTGGATTGAAATGTTTTTCTGCTTCCCGTTTACCCCTGGCCTACAGCTAGCTCTCACCTTCACCAGCATTCAGCTGCCTCTCCGGAAATCATATGAAAAAAAAAATCTATCTCTGTAAAGTGCAAATCACATATTAGCAGACAGCTGACACCTAGTGACAAAAAAGCCACGTGATTATGGAAATAAAAGCGAGAACCAGCACTTAATTGATTCGTAAGAAAAACATCTTTAAAAGTTCAATGTGTATCTGCTTCACTTCCCCTTAGCTGCATAATCACTCACACTTGGAACTCTCCTGACAACCTGGTAACACAGCTGCATGTGAGAAAGCAGATTTTTGCCAAATCCCAACCACCCTGCATCAGTACAGGCAAGTGTTTCTTAAATACCCCGATATGATTGTCCACGACTGTAATTAGCACTATTAATACGCTACATAACCAAATGCCTCCCTGACTCAGAGGATATGGGGTACATAGGGGATTTGTGCCTCAAAGTGCTCCTGTTGCCAGTCTGGCAGGTCCTCCCCGCTCTGTCCCAGCTATCGTTTTCCACATGAAGAATCATGCTCAGTGAGATGGAGCAGGAGTGCCTTTGTTGGGAGCCCATCCCTGCGGGTGTGCGGGGCATGCTCAGAGCAGAGGCTGTCCCTCATGCAGGTGCTGCTGTGGAGAACCTGATTTCTCAAACTCGGGCACTTTGGTGTTAGGCTGAGTTGCTCTCCACTGCCAAGGCAGAGCTACACCACAACGTCCTCTGAAGCAACACTTTCGGTGTTTGTGACAGGATAAATAGGAAAGAAAATGGAAGTGAGTACTGAAATTAGGAATTTCTTTGCTTAAGCAGAGCTATGGAGGTGGAGCAGGTTGCAATGAACATAATTTCAGGGCACCTGAATTATCCGAACTGAAACCTCTTTGAACTCACTGCATGTTAACAGCACAGGGGGAAATACAGAATAATTAATGTGCAGCAATACAAACTTCTGCTTATTTCAAATAATCTTCCACTGTAAAATTTCTCATGAGACCTGATGGATCTGTCCTTTAATTACCATTCATACAAGTGATTTAAAGTCTATCTTACTGCTCTAGTATAGGCTATTTAAACTTGAAATCAAATAGCCTTCTATATGGCAAAAGGCAGAGACCTCGTTAAGAACAGTGGGTAATCTATGGAGGATTTCTCCAAGTCAAATGGAAAGAGAAAAACGGCCTCTGAAGGCCACGACAGCTCAAAATGGTTGGAACTTACATAATACATGGCATATAAGTGTATCAGGAGCTAAAACCTGGCCTAATGGAATGAGTTGCAAATGCTGAGGAAAGCATGCCGGCTGCTGAAAGCATTTTAGAGGCTGGAAGCCAGGAAAAACAGGGAAAAGTAATGGAGAGAGTTGTCCTGGGGCAGATCTCCTGGAGACAGAAAATTTGGGCAAGCAGAGCTGAGAGGAAAAGCTGTCTTGAAAAGAGTGAGCAGCACAACTGTGCGCTGTTCATTTCCAGGTTGTTTTGGGGACCTAGGCATGCATGCACTTCCCTGTAAACAAACAGGACTGCACAACCTAGAATAACCTCACTCATATAGTCTTCTCCTCTTGCTGGAAATAAACCCACGGTGCCATTGAGCATTGGCTGACTGAAACAAAACAGTCGTATAATACGAGCATGTTTGGACAGCCAGCTCCTGCTGCATCAGCTGTTTTGTTGTACCTGGCCCTTCAGGCACAGGAATACAGATGGAGGAGGGTCCATGTCCCTGGGAAGTGACATGTCTGGTGAACCAACCCACCTCTAACCAACATCTTAGCTCTGAAAATGGTGGCTTCTGATTGCATATCCAGGCCCAGGACTGTCTTCAGTGAGCAGGAAGCAGCAAAGCAGCAAGGTGTGAGAAGCTGCACTGAGATTACAGGGTCAGCTGAGCACTCTGACAGTGCTTCTGAAGCCAAGTGTGTATTCCCACAGTGTCACTGATCTAGAGGAAGATCTCAGTTTTAAAGCCTTGGAGTGCAGCCAACAGGGAAACTTTCTGTGACAATGATCCTCCTGTAGCTCCTGACTCATTTCCCTGGGCAGGCAGGATGCTGGAGGTGTAGTCCTAAACGTTGCTTTCAGCAAACCATGGGAGATACACAGAATTTCCTGTTGAAGGTTGAGTTTGTTTGGGTTGGTTTGTTAGGGTGCATGGCATTTAACATATTTTACAATGGCCTTTTACAACAGAAGGGTGAAAACAGAAATCTAGCTAATTTAAGAGTAAGCTTCCTGAATTTGTACAGGGACTTAGGTTATGTAGTTACTGTAATAGCAAAGGACTGGCTTCAGCCTGTTTAGAGCACCCCCATGGTCCTCCTGCTGCAGCGTTTTTGAGGCTAAGCTTTCTGGCAGTTTACGTGGTCTTGACCTTTCATATCACTTGGCAGTCGCTATTTTCAGGTGCCACAATCCATGTGTTGTGTAATACAACTTCACGGCACAGGCAGGAAGCTGGGCTCTCACACAGGCATAACCTTGTTACCTCACCAGAAACAGAATCCACTAAAAGTATGGTAGGGACTTGAGGGGGGTTTCCTGAGCATTGGAGGGGAACCTCACACCAAGGTCATCTTGGAACAGCTGTAAGATGTGCCCCCTCAAAGCTTACCTCAGTCCTGTGCACTGAGAAGCAGAGAACAGGCCAGTGAGCAATGTGTACCACCTGTAATTCCAGTAGCTCATGCCTCCTCCTTGGTTATCAAACACTGCATGACTTTCCTTGCTTAAAAGCTCTGGCACGGATAACTGACCCCCAGAATGCTGTTCTGCTGACAGATAGCTGCTGTGCAGATTTGGGCTGTGTTAGTGCTGGGTGTTGACACCAACCACCTAGTTCCCTAGATGACGAGCTCCGTGTGCGTTTACGTAAGCTTGACACCATTTCATTCCTCTGCATCTGCCACACATACCTAGGCTTGTGCCTGCTTAGCTGTTCTTTCCACTGCCTCTTCCCGTTCCCTATCCAGCACGGGAGGCAGGCCTGGCTTGCCCCTTGTTTTTGTACAAGCAGAGCCGTGAATGCACTCTGCACAAGCAAGGGCAACAGCACAAGGGCACTTGGCTGTGGTATGTGGGTCCCACCTACTCCTGCTGCTCCAGTCCATGTGTTTGCCCCATGGCTCTGTCGTCCATCCCAAGATGTGATGCTGGATAATTCCCACAGGATCCACGTGGAGCTGTGTGACTCCCAGGCTGGCCACTCCCAGCTGGGGCTGTGAGCACACATCAGAAATACAGTTCAGGACAGGTTTCATTAGGATGACAAGTTAAAGTCTTGGAGACAAACACAGCAGGACCTTTGCGGTCCATGATCAGCCAAGCCACACCCACTCAAAAGTCCCTGCCTCCCACCAGGGCCTGTCCTTGGCTACTTCCCAGTGTTAGACCCTGCAAAGCCTGAGCCTGCATTTCTGCACAGCCAGCTTTTGAAGGCAGGTAACAAGGCTGGTATTGCGTCCTTTCGGGTGGGCTGTAGCTTGTCTGCCAAGCAAGTAGTCAAGGCATCAAGGGACCAGTCGGGTCAGCCCTTGCAGGATTGCTCTGTTGTCCTCACGCCTGCCAAGGCAGCACAGTGCCTGCCAGCCTGCTGCCAGCTCCCTGTCACTGCCAGCCCAGCCAGTGTTACTGCCACAGGGCACCCACTTCTTGCTGCATTTTCACTCACTCTTTCATGGAGGTATCTGTAATATGCTCACACTATGCTCTCTTTGGTCAATGTTTTCTGTGCTTAGAAAACAAAAAAAAAGAAAACCAAATTCTTTGAACACCCCTGGGAGCTTTTATCCAGCACTAGAGATGGTGAGGGGAACTATGCCATAGCAAAACTGTACTGCAAACATACTTTATCCTGCTCATACCTGTACCACATTCCTATGAATGCCGGAGATAAGATCTTGTCCCATATGGGAAATCTGGAGTGTCCTGATCTGTACAGACTACGATTTAGGCTGAACCTCTTAGGTGGATGCCCTCTGTAGCTGACAGGTAGGTCAACACAAATGGGTTCAGGCTTCGTGGTCACTGCACTGGAACTGCGGACATCTAGCTCCTTGCCAGCATGGGGGATCACCTTTATCCCCCCTGCATTTCTGTAAGGACTTGGTGTACAGTGCCCACCCGTGCATCACTCCATGTGTATGGTATGAGTCAGTCAGAGCAGTGGAGGAGGTGATACCAGAAGGGCCTTGCAGGGCAGCTTGCAAAGACTTACGAGAAAAGAGTCATGCCAAAGAGCACGGGATTTGCCCAGGAGCTGCAGTTCAGTGCTTCTCCAGCAGCACCCTCAGGTTGACCTCTCAGAGCACTACAGATATGACTCACGATTGCTCACAACACTAGTCATCAGCAGGGGGATTCCTTAGGTGCACTTTCATTTGCTGTGCCAAGTTACCGCTCTGCAGAACTACCACGATCTTGGCACTCAGAAAACATGAAGAAAATTAAAGCTTTGTTCAAACATACAGGCCAAAGCCATGCATCCTAAATATTCATGTGGCTCAGGTTTTTTCAGGGGTGACTGTGCAAACCATATGCTGGGTAAAATCTCTTTTGACAAGCCCCAGCGAAATGTATTTTAGTTTCAGGCTCAGCAAACTGTTACTGACATAATTCAGTCAAAATACAATGTGCTCTAAAGGAATACCACCGCCTGTTCACTTTCAGGGTAACACCCCTCGCCATTTGGCTGTGAGTAGGTTATCTTGGGAAAACCCCAGATGTTTCAAAGAAAACTAAAAGTCATGCTCACATGACATAATAATTTTCAGTGAAATTGAACCGAGGAAGGTTTACCTGGGTTTTGCCCAAGGTAGTCTGTCTCAAGACCAGATGTTCTTTTCCCCACAGATGTCTCCAAGGCAGCTATTTCCAGACCTTTCTTTCCTTAACGGCATTCATATAGTTAGAGCTGTAAAAGCCAGATTCCTATGGGTCAGACCTTGCCATAATGACTTTCACCTTTGTGCTTTACTGACCCCTGAGAGTCCAACAGGGAAGAGTTCCTAGTAACAATATCTTGTCTGCTGGAAGTGGGATGGGCTCTTACACCAGAAGCACAACTGTCCAAGCCTGCTCACCACCTGGAAAGGGGACAAATAAAATGGGTGTTGTGAGAAGGAGCCAGGACACACACATTTAAAAAGACACATTAAAAGACACACATCTTCCTCTTTGATGTAAATGAGCTCTGAGGAAACAGATCTGTTTGAATACAGGTGGTAGAGGTCCTATTTTCTACAAGGTCCTCTTTGGAGACCCACTGACCATTCAGATTGTGTCCACAAGGACAACGATAGTGCTTGCTCCTCCATAAAGACCTCTGGTATGTGCAGCAATAAATCTCAGGGTTTTAACATAAATAGAACCCTCTTTTAACACCTTGATTAATGGTACATTTATGGCAAAAGAATGATTATAGTAGAGGATACAAAATGCTATACTTAGAGACAGACTTGCCTGTCAGTTAGAGGTCTCTGAGTAATGAAGCTGTCACCTCAGACCCTCCTCCCTCAGGAAAATGGGCAGTTGTATCAAGCCTGCAGACAAGAAGTGGTGACAAGACCAGCTCTTGCCAGGCAGGCCTAGCGGAAGAGTTCTTCCACCAGCTTCACATCTCTGGCTTAGGAATGAGAGGAGAGGGAGAGAGGAAATTCTGCCCATCCTAACAAAAAGTGGTGATATTATGGCCGTGACAACATTTGCTTCAGAAAGGGATAGAAAGTAAAGCCATAGGGACAGCTAAGGTTGTGGATGCAACTCCATCATTGTTGGTGATTGTTATGTCACAGTTTTACCAGAAGGAGATATGAGCTTTACCCAAAATCCACAGGAATCACAAATTATTATTGGCTGCACTATAGGAAAATCCCTTTTTGAGCAGTAGATTGCAACTTTCACATACCATGTAAAGAGTAAAGACAGAAAAAAACCCTGCAGGTAATGCTGAAATTCCAATTAATAAGTGATAGGTAAGGAGACTGAAAATGCATTTTCATTGAAAACAAATGATAATTCTCAGTCCCATAGTTAGCAGTATGAGTGACAACAGTGATGTGAGGAACAGATCGAATATAAATGGAACATAACCAACAGCAACATTTGAAGTGGCTTCTAAAAATGGGAACAGGAACTACAGAAGGTCAAGCAAAAAAGCTCTGTACTTTCCTGATGATGTACCACTACCATGTAAAATGGGCTTCAGCCACAAAAAATGTCAAGTGTGTAAAGCACAGGCAAGCTTTCTGCTGAACTGCTGGCTGAAACAAAGGTCTCATTTATGCAGAAAGAATTTCTGTCAAAACAAACGCCTGCAGTTTTACCTATCTTTCTGGGCATCTTTAATGGCCTCGGATTTCTAAACATAGGCCAGGAGCCTGTGTATAGCACAAGGAGAGCTGTATTCACCAGAAAGGGAGGGAAGCATCAGTCTGACAAACCTCCTGCCATGCTGCAGGACCACGAGAGAAGATGCCTTCTCCTCCTGTAACTTTAGAGGTAATCCATTAAGTAACCTAGAGAGTAGTCCAACTATCATATGATCATTCAGGACGGTAGATGATCCTCACTATTCAAGTCACTCACAGGCTGGAATTCTGCTTGTGCTTTGGTAGTGATGAAGAGTATCATCCTGCAGCTTTGAGGGTCATTTAGTCCAACCTGGTGGAAATGCTGCCTCCTTCTGTTCTTAGCCTTCATGCAGCTCAGCTCCAGATATGTCAGTTTTATTTAGAGGCAAACAGGAGGAGCCTCATCAGAGGTTACTTAGCTTTGAGCTGTCCTCTGCACCCTGTGCCTTACCACCTATAAAACCATCCAACAAAAGCACTGTAGACTTTGGGGCAAAAAAAGAGCATTATTCCAGGTCCTAGTGCTGATCCTTGCTCTCTTGGCACAGAGAAGCACTCTCTCCTCCCTGTTTACACAAAGTCTTACTTCACATGCAGCACTGACAGTTGTGAAAGTCTTGTGCCAGAATTCTGGACAGACAGTTCCAGCAAAGAGACATTTTGGGGCTGTCCTGCCTGCTCCCCATGGGAATGCATAGAGCCCAGTTACAGCTCTGGACAAGCTGTGGAGGAATCTGCTCTGTGGCCATTCTTCCCACTCCTCAGCTGAGGGCTCTCACCCACATCTCTCACTTGGGAATCACAGAATCACGTAATGGGTAAGGTTGGAAGGGACCACAGTGGGTCATCTGGTCCAGCCTCCCTCAAGCAGGGTCATCCTAGAGAAATATTAACAGAATGAAAATGTTAAAACAGAGCGGAAGGAAATGTACATCAGCCAGCACTGGCTCTATCTACTGTCCAAAAGGGGTTGAATCTGACAACTCTTAAACCCCAAGAAGCACAGAAAACACAAGTACTAGATAACTCTTTTTGATATATTTTCAAAACATTCTGACACATGCTCAGTAAATGTCAGCTGCGCTATGAGAAGGCACAGTGCTGTGTATTGGTAGCTAGATTTGGAAGTGAAGTGTAATCTAATCATTGTTACTCCAGAAAGGGGAGTTTTATCGACATACTCTTTTTGACTTACCACAAGAAATGAAAAATGGAAAGATTCGACTGCCCAGGACACCCTCCAGACACAGTACAAATGAAACATATTTGTTGGGCCCAGCATTTCAACTGCTTAATATATTTTAGTCTTGTTTCAAAACTGCCAGCAATGAAATGTGTGACTGGGCTATGAGAAGCAAAGATCAGGAAAAACCTTGGAATAGTAATGTGATGATAAATGGAGTAGAAATGGATAATAAATCACAATGGATTAACAGCAAGAATAATGCCTGAGACCTAGCAACTATCAAATTATGTGAAGTCATTTGCTGTGAAGCAATTACCTTCCACAGTATTTCCGATTCTCGCAGTAGGTGGCCAGCTCTATTGATTCAAGATATGTTTATAACGTCAGGAGCTAAAATAAGTGTTTCCATGCCTTGGGAAGGTGATTTCTGTTAATGCATTACTAGCAGATACTGCCACAGAATATGGGACAAAGCAACAAGAACACTGACAAATGCCAGGGCCAGATTTACTACAACTGTGTTACTTGTACAAAAATGCTGAAGATTTTGCTGACCATGCTGATTCATTTATTTCCAGTTGTTACTTGAGCTTTAGTCTCAGACTTGCTATTGTCTTCAGTTGAATGATTTTAAATTGTTTTCTTTCAGGTAGAATTTTAGAGGGGAATATCTGCACTTCTGTATTTACGAAATGTTAATCTGTTCTAAAAAGATGAGTTGCTATAAAGCAAATGTTTGCCAAAAAATACTAAATAAATAATCAATAAATGCAACATATGATTTACTATCACCTGTGAAAAATTTACCAAGGTATCCGCTTGTGTGAGCATATTAGCTAGCAGCTTAAAAAAAAAAGATGTTTACTGGTACCTTGGTTAAGCACAAAGAGATGAAGCTTGATTTGCACTTGTTCCCTTCAGTACAATAGATGCTGTAACAAATGGGAAGAATTTACAGAGGATTTGCAGGAATATGCGTAACGCAGTTTGAAGTCTGGGTCTGCTGTTTTCATGTTTATCACTCTTATGCTACTGGCGGAGATATGGACAAATAATATCCAATAAATGTGGCAGGGCTGGGGAGCTTTGCAATTTTTGAGGTTACATTAGCCCAAAAAGTACCTTGCTTGGTGCAACTCATTTTGTTTGGAAAACTAGTAGCAGTTATGCTGACCAGATAACTCTTCGATTATTCCTTACTTACATGAAAAGGGACTTGCTACTCAGCAAGCTTTTTTAAATATAGAAGCCAAGGGAGGCATGAATACAACTGGATGTTCAGGATACCTCCTTGAAGCTGGACCTGCGAGGTAGTACTGGCGATATTTTAGCTTGAATGTCTTAAAAATTAATCATGGTAGCTGAAGTCATCCAGTGCTGGGATTCCTGTCCATCAGCTCAGACTCTCTGGCAGCCAGGGCACTGTGGTATCAGACCAGCCTGGGATCCTGCTTGAGAAGAATATTTCTCGTGAACAAAGCATGCCTGGACCCTGTACTATGGCTTCAAGCTATAGGTCTTTGGAGAGAACCCACTTTGCAGGCTTCAGGACTAAGGCTGGGGAGCTTTACGTTGATGATAGTGCATGGCTCGTTGCTCTGCAAGCAAAGAGGCAGATTTCAAAGCCTGGGTGTTCATATCCTTGAGGAAGCAGGCACACTGGTGGGCCCTTAGTGTGCCCTTACACAGGAGCTCTGTTTCTAAAGGGACATTATTGTGGTTGTATGTGGGGTCTCAAAGGCCCAGGTTGGACACAAAATGAAAGTGTGGGATTTGTCTTCTTGTTTTTGCCCAAGAAGATAAAAAAAAATCTAAAAGAAAATGCATTGGACATACATTTCAGTCACTGGACCACAGATCAGCAGCTGGAAAAGTCTGAATTAAAACCCAAATTGGCAAGGCTTTTTAATAGAAATGTTATTGTTCCCATCAGCTGTAGCACTTTAGATGCCTGAAACTCACTAAGTCAAAGCCATTAAAATATTGCACAAATAAACAGAAGATAAAACAGGGGCAAATACAGTTAAATCATTGTGCAAAGCCAAAAGCCTCTGCAAACACAGTTCTGAGAGGATTTATCCAGGTTCAGAAAATTAGAAGTGGTGGGGAAGTTCTCATAGGATGTACAACTCAGATTCAACTACATCTCTTGTTGCTTAGAAGTCCTGTGGCTGAGTTGGTCGACCTTTAAACTACCTGCCACTTCAAAAACAGTCTTTCTGAAATCTGAGTACACTGTGGCTTAATGAGATACAGGCTATAGCTTACCTTTTCTTTAGCCTTTGCCTCTGATTTCTGCAGGGAACATTTCTGCTGCTCTGGGTTCATCCTTTTCAGGGCTTCTCTGTCCACAAGCATCACTTTGAAAAGAAGCACAGTGAAATGGGAAGGGAAAAGCAAATTGAAACGTGCTTGAGAGCATGTAAACCCTGAAACGAACAAAGCTGCCTAAGACAGGTGAAGCTTTAGCTGGGTTGAGACATCACCCACAGTGTGAAACCACATACAACTAAATTGCTGAGGGAGCTGAGCAGCAGGCACTGATGAAGGCCATGTCTCCACTACACCCTGCAGTTTGCTGTAGAGTTACTGGAGCTTTTTAGAGCTTGGGCACCAAAGGGAAATTATAGAATGTCTATAGATACACAAAGGGAAAGCATTTAAGTCAGTCTTAAAGGTACAGCTGGAAGCCCTCTGGCAGAATTGTCCACATTCCCTCCAGCTTTGGATGTCATAAAAGACACCCACCACCTTTCCGTTGCTTGTTCATTCTTAACTGAGGCTCCTTTGTGCTCACCAGGTGTGGTCTTCAGTTGTATCATCTTTGTAATTGTGCAGGATGTGATTTGCTTCAGGGATTGATTACAGCTGGTGGGGAGGCTGCGGTCCGTTCCCTGAGACCTTTGCTTTAAATATTGCAAAAGTTTGCTTTTAGAGCACATGAACATGGAAGGGAGAGAACTTCACTTTACACTGCAGGGAAGGCTAGAGAGCCAGGCTCCACATTCTCCTGGGAAACAGGACATTTAAAAAAAAAAAAATCATTAATGGGATAGAGTAGCAAGGCCATGCTAAACACGACATGAAATGATCAGCAGCTCTGTGTCAGCAGAGCTGTGGCTGAAAGTGTAAAACAAGAACAGACCCAAATTTATTTACACACTCACATCTGCAAAAACTGTGTGGATTTCAAGCGGTAATGAAAGTTATCTTGTAGTGTATTTGAATAGGGAAACCAGTATTAGCTGTGCTGATGAAACAGCACTTTTGATAATTTAAGCTGCATCTTTCCTAATCCTGCCCAGAGAAGTTAAGGGCTTTTGTTGTCAAAGAAAGCATACTGTGGTTTTGGGGGAAGAATGCCCGTGGAAAAGGTGTTGTTAAGAAGAAAAATATTTGGAGTTGAGATACTGCTGATGAAAGAGTGGAACAATTCAAACAAGGAAGAAGAAATAGAACAGAGCAGCATTCTTCTCACATTCCTTTAGCAACCTCTTCTGAGGTGCCCAGACACTCGTTTGGGAAGGTGTTCGTGCTCTCTTGGATATTCCTGCTCTTTCACCCTCTGTCAGACTTCAGTTTGGTACCTCCCAAATCTCTCAGGCATGCTCTGCTGGCTCAGCTTTGATGGGATAAATGGGACACAGTGTCCAAGATGGAAACATGATCCTGCTACAGCTGAAGGTATTTACAGTGAATTGAGAATACAGAGAGGAGAGCCTGCTTATTCCTAGGGTGACAACCATCATTCTGCACCTTCAACTTGTTATTAAAAAGCCTATAAACAGGCAGCTAGAATGGATCACCTGAAATATTTACTAGCACTTTTATTTGAACAAAATCACATATCATTTCTTCCAAACCACAAAAAATATTAAAACCTTTTTTGGCATGGCCTTCAGGATGGTTAATGGTAAGAATGAACATTCCTTTAGGATACATAAGGAGGAAAAGAGTAAAACACATCTAGGGCTCCACTGCTGTAGCTAAAGTGCAATTCTATTTCCATGAAGAAAAAAACAGATAAAGAAGGGACAGACTTTTTAACTTTGTTTTTACCAGAGGACAGATGTGATCTAAGGGACAAGGGGTTCAGAGAGAAAGGAAAACACTGGGAACAACAGGAGGCAGGGGAAGAAGCAAGACAGATGCTCAGCCCTTGAATTTCAGATTGCCCTGAAGGACTTGGCCAAAGCCCCCATTTGTCCTGGTCACCTCAGTGCTGCTGGGATGGCAAATTTCCGCACATCCCAGAAGAAAACGGTGAAAAGAGTCATCCTCACTAGGTGACTTTATAATCCACCCACTCACTGGGCTGGGCCCATCCCACCACCCCAGCCAGAAGCCATGCAGTGCCTGGGGATGGAGACAGGCTGGGACATGGGCATGGCTTGGTGAGACACACGGGCAAGGAGGGCAGGGCTGTGGGGGGCTGGAGGGCTGCTGGACAGTGCTGACAGCCTGGGGGTCTGATGTGGGGTCCTGGGCCCCAGCAGGTTGGGGAGCCCAGTGTGGCTGACAGGGTCAGGCAGGGCTGCGAATGCCCTCAGGGCTTTGACGCTTTTTTCCCGTCATCTTCTCTGGGATTTTTAAATTGTTTTACTGTTCCTCTTGAAATTTTTCACTTCTTTCTTCCAGTCCCGATGAGTACATCATAGGTCAGCAGGTGGTTCCTCTCCATCTGACCTGGAGACAGTGGGTCCAGCTGGCACTGGATCTTTCCTTTTCTTTCCTTGTTCCAGAGCCTCTGGGGTGGTGTGGGGCCAAGAGACTTTTGGTGCTGGCACTGCTCAACTCCCAGCATCAGCCTGGGGCAGAGGGGCCCCTCAAAAGCAGGGCGTGAGGGTTAGCAGGAATGAAGGGAGGACAAATGATGGAGGAGGTATTGACTCATGGACTTCCTGCAGTAGAGGTGTCAGAGCTCTCTTACTGTGGAAATACAATAGGGACAATATTTGGGGGAGAGAGGGATTATTCTGAAGCACAAGGTTACTTATTCTTCCAGTTATTTCAAGTGCAGTAAAAAAAGCAAACGCATACTGTCAGCCTGAGGTGAATGAAAGTGTAATCAAGGAACTGGAGCGACATCAGCTGCACTGCAGTGCCTGCACTACCCCCCTTTGTATCCACCTATGTAATTTATTTATGCATTTGCACTTGCTATTTTTCCTTCTCCTTTCTCCCTGCTGCCCTCACTCCCTGCAGGACTTTCATTCCTCTTTCCTGCCCGGTCTCCCGTGTTGCCTCTGGCTGCCTGCTCCTGCCTGGCCTGGCGGGGCTGGACAGGGTCCCAGGGTGCCCCAGCCCTGCTGCCACCACTCCTGGGAACTCAGGAATGCTTCATAGGCGGCTGTGGCAATTTTACAGTGTGATAGTTTTCGTGGGAAGGGTGGGTTAATTAAGTCATTAAATGCTTTCTTATCTCTGGCAGGCAAAATTAGAGAATCACTTTTATTGGAAGCGTTTCAAAAAGTGCTTCAGTCCTGTTTCCTCTTTGTTTCTCTTCCACACAGACCCCAGCATTTTAAAGCACTGTTTCAAGCTTTAAACCAGCTTGTGTTATGTTTTGGTTCATCTTGTGGCTGGCTGTACCCTTTATGCCCTAGCATTTTGGAACATCCCAAAATAATTTCCTTTTTTCCACCTCTACTACTGCATCTATTATCAGGAGTGCATCATCATCCATTTGGTTGCTTTCACCTATTTTGTAAAACAAAGAGTCTTACCCATAAACATAAATAATTTAATTTGAACAATTAAAGAAAAACAACCTAACTGGAACCCACTGCCATAATTTTAAGACTTTTTTCCCAGTAAGTAGTTTGGAGAAATGATAGCCGCTGGAGCCAGTGATGATTTGGTTTATTTTTCCAAAAGGGGGTGAGCCTGGCTGAGTCAGCAGTGTGCAGGATTGAGCTTAAGCTGCTAAAAAGGCTTTCCAAAGAAGGTCTGATGAAAAATCTGAGAATATTGTTCTCTAAAGAAGGAAAATATTGTTCTCTATAATGGCAGAGCTACTGAGTTTTCTATTGCCTTTGAAAATAATTCAGTGCTTAGGAATACATATTGGAAGAGTTATATCAGAGATTTGAATTTTACAACACACATTTGAATTGTAAGTTTTCCTTCATTATTTTGTGAAACATTATTATAATTTTTATTATTTTTAATAGATTCCTCTGTTGGAAAAGTATAAAGTAATTTTCAAATAGAATTTGTAAGTAACCTCATATTAAATTCAAATAAAATATGGTTGAAACCCCAAACTCATTACTCTGAAAATCAGCACATGCATTTTGAGGAACAGAATGAGATGTTGTGCCTTTATTTAAAATTTTTAACTCTAGTGGCTGAGACTTCACATTTTCAGGCTTTCTCAAATATGAAGGAGATTTTTATTCTTTAAAATATTATTGTAAAGCAAAGGTTTAAATTCCTTACAACCAAACAATTCCTGGAAGCTCTAAAGAAAACACTAGTCATTGGAACACTTTCTAGAGAATTTCAAAAATGCGCAGCAAGTCTCATTGTCTTGTAAGAGCTACTTAAAGCAAAAAATATCTCTATGTACATCTGGGATTTTTTGGAAAAAAAACAAAACCAACCAACCAGCCAACCAACCACTCAAAAAACCCAACACTTCCCCTCCCCTCCTCACTCCCTCCAAAAAACCCCAAACCCCAACAAAAACCAAAAACCCAGCAAAGAGTGGACCTGGAAAAATCCCAGGCTTCTCAGACAGCACTGATGTTCTTCTCATGCAGCTATTGATCGGGTGGTATTTCAAAGGCTGGGGGCTTGTGTGGTGGGCTTCATCAGATCCTCTGAAGTTCCTCCCCTGCTTCATTTTAGTTATAAATTTTAATTTCCAAGTGTAGTATTGCTAGCCTCAGAATATTCATTATTCTCTGCTCTGCTATTTTGGTACTTTATACCTAAACTTAATTTCAAAATTAGGTTTAAAAGTAGTCTTTTCTATAAAGACAACCTTCTGCAGAGCTCTTTTATTTACTTGCTTGTTTGTTTGCTCAGGGGTCCATCTTTAGCTGGAGTTGCCAAACCCTCTTCTCTTGTAATTAAAAGGTATGTTTGGAGCAAAAGGAAAGTATGTAGTTTATTTTTGTTTATTTTGTAATTTTGTAAATTTGTTTATTCAGGAGAAAATGTTTGATTTAATTTAACAGATTATATTCTTGAAAAGGAACAGGGACAAAAATAGATCCTGATCCAAAGTCTGCCTTGAGCTACGTCTTGCCTCAGTGCCGCCAGAGCCGTGCTAGGGAGCAGGTCCCTGAGAAAGGGAGGTTGTGGTGGGGCTGTGCTCCATCTCTGCAGGAACATGAGGGGAGATAATAACCCTACCCTGATAGCCAGGCAAACGGCCCTTTGGTCTGCTTTTCTGCCAGCCTCAACATCTGCCCTTGCCGAGGGGATGAGCTGGGCAATGTTCTCTGCACATGTGGCACCCCCATGGTGGGGAGGCTCCCAAGCTGTGAATGACTGTGGAGAACAGGGAGAGTGACCACATCTGTGGCAACCGAGAGAGAGCAGCTGAAATCACCAGTCTGATAAAATACACCATGGGTTTTGCACAGTCATCCTGAACCAAGCTGAAAGTTCATGCATCCCTTCTCCAGAGCTCCAAATACTCAAATTCTTCTCTTGGAGATACCTACATGAACCAAGGGCTGGAAACAATAGGCTACCAGTTGTTGTGTGATTCAGTTTCAGCATCAAGGTTATGTACAATAAGGGCCCATTCTTGCTCGGTCTTGGGGTACCTCTGCATGGCTGACAGAGGTAACTGAGCTGGCGCTGCAGCGAGGAGCGCAGCAGCTTCCTGCTTCCGAGGCATGTAGCGCTATTCCGCCAAACAAACAAGGACCAGCCTTGGAAAGGGCAACAGGTCAGCCTAGGGTAATAAAATCTTAGAGATTCCAGTGGCACTCAGAGTAATTCTTTCCCTCTTTTAGAGGTACAAACAACAAACCCTGTATATAGGACAATGACAACATGCCATCCTCACGTTCCTTCTCAACTCCAGATCTCCATGAACACAGCAGCAGGGGAGAGGTGCGGGTGGGGAAGAGTGCAGACAGTTAGCCTGAGTCTTTACTCTCTCTTCCAAAAAAGCCCAAACCACAGTTAAAGGATTTAAATTACTGGGAGACATAGCTGCATATTTCAGGATATCAGGGTATTTCAGTCAATTAGAAAATAAAAAAAAGAAAGGAAAGAAAAGATTTCCCAGTGTTTGTAATCTACTATGCATTGCCATGATTCAGCTTTTCCCTTTTTTGGGTGGAATGAAATAAGAATAGGACATTTAATGTTTTTAGAGCTGGACATCCTAGAAGGAGAAACTGTTAACAGTGGCCAGTGCAAGGGGAGTAGTTCTCTGCTGAGAGAGAGCAACAGCTACTGTTGAGGATGCTTGTGTTCAAGCTCTGTAATTCTATAATTTTAAAGGTTTGATCTTTTGATCCTCATTTCAATCCCTTCTTTACATGAGGCAAAACACTGAACAACAGCAGGTACAGAAGGTAGAATAAAAACCCAGGGAAAAAACAGAGATATTATATAAAATACTTTTCTGGTCTACAGCCATTTGCAACTTGGGACCACCTTAGATAGAAGGGGTAATAAATATTAAACAGTATTTGATGGTTTTTTTTCTTTTTTGTCCAATTGGTCTCTCAACCTTTTAACAGCTTTCCAGACTCCTTGTGTCCTGTGACAAGGAGCTTTACAGCTTAATGGTGTACTGTGCTAAGAAGTACTTTCCACTACTTTAGCTATTTTGTTTCATGCCTTGTGATTTTTTGTGTTCTAAGAGAAAGTTATTATCTGCTTTTATTTTCTGCAGCAACCACGATTTTATCAGTCTCTGCCATTAAGTTCCCTGCCCCCTTAATTTCTTTTCCCTGAGGGACAGGTGACCCGGAAAATAGAAGGGTATGAAATCCTCCCAGGTACATTTAACAGGACACACACGAAGTGTCTCCCTGTAAAAGCACAAGCAACAGCCTTAGTCTGCACTACAGAGTCTTTCTTGAAGGAAGAACGTCCTTGTGCAGGGTAACACTCAAATTTGTGTTCTAAAAGCAGGACCTTGACCTTCTGCCAGTCTAGTTGAACCAGCTTTACAAGTATTATAAATCCTGGGCTGGTTCAAAGCTTTTGAACAATTACACTTTGTTTTGAATCACAAGCAGCAACAGAACCTTGGTGCTGCATTCCAGTGACTACTTTAGGGACAAATTTAAACTTTGGAGAAATAAAATGTTATTTCCAAGTTTTTCATATAAAGTATCTATCTTCAGAAAGTATTTTTAATATTAGCACCTAGTGCTTCTCCTCTGGCTTTTCTTTCTCTAGCAGTAGTTGACCATACTTCTCATCAAACTGCAGCTGCTCTCCAGTATGGGGTGGGGGGCTCTATTTCACAGCTGTATTTAGAATATGCAGGAATTCGAAGGTGATAGGAAGGTCTGATGCTATTATGCAATGGTTCTACTGCCCCACCTGCAGGCCTTGGGGCCTACCTTTTAACCTGCTTTGTTTGGACCAAAGAATTCTGCATTTTAGGGGCAGAGGTATGTTCAAACGTGAGTGGAATTGAAGACCTGACGAGATTTTATTGCTCTTCGGTTTGGGCATAATTTTACATTGGAGAAAGTGAAAACACTTATTTTGCCTCTAACCTATAAACCACAATATTTAGTTCGACTACAGGTGTTTTCCTGCATCACTTTGCACTCCCAGGTTACTCTGGTTACATATGCAGGTGCCTGAGACGAGTCTGGAAAGAGGGCTTGCAGAGGTGTTGTAAGATAAAACCAGTCCTTGCTTCCCTGCAGCAGCACTTCGGCGTGAGACCCCCGAGTGAACCACACTTTATCTCAGACATAGCCGAGAAGCTCGAGGACAGCTGGGAAACACTAAACAAATCAGCCTGCATGCCCACACCTCATTCTAGTCAAATGGCCTTGAAATGTGTTTACAGACAAAAGAGCTGTGAATTGTGCTGTTTGGCTGTGCTGGGAATCACTGCAGGAAATCAGTGTAGAAAGCCTGGGTTAGTTTATTAGCTTCACAAATATTCGCAAGTTATTGTGTTTTCTACGAAAATATTATTGTGCTAAGAGGCTTTAGATAGTGGGGCCTTTCTTATGCAACATTACATTTACTGCTGGTCTTACTGTGGTAACAAGCAAAGTACAAGGAATGAGCACATGGCAAAGCAAAGCTACAAACCCCTCTGACTCTGGAACTGCTTGTAAAACAGGACTGATGACTGGATGAGGAATGTGATCATGGCCACAAGGGAGATAAAATGTATTTCGGATTCAGCGAGGGCTGTAGCAAGGCGCTCTCGTTATTATCAGTCAGGTCTTCCTTCGTGCTAGGCGGGGAGGGGTGCCCGTGCTGCCCTTGGCGGAGCACACTGGCCGGACGCCGCAGTGTGAGGAGCGCTGGCACCGCACCTGCCTGGTTCTGATGGTTGCTCACAGGTGCACTTCCTGCGCTGGCTCAGAGTAAGGTGTCTAACAGGCGAGGAGGCTTGCAGAGTGCAAACACCCAGCACCCCTTTGCCTGGCTTTGCGAGCAGCTCTCACCCAGATGATCCCTTAGACCTCCCTTGCTTATGCTGCTAATTAGGCTTCTAGTCCCGTAGCCAAGAACCAGTACAGCCTCTGCCAAGAATCAATAAAATGCAAAGAAGCAGCAGCCAGTATGCAGCCCATTAGATACCAGATCCTCAAGCCAGGGTGCTTTCCTGTATCAGCATACCATGAAACCTGAGAGGAATATCTGAAAAGGAATCACTGCCTCTAGGGTCTTACATACATGTGCAGTGTCCTTGGGACACAGCTTTCCAGGAAGGGATGTGATCAGATTTTTAGCACTGTTACCACAGAAACTAAGCAACATGGAATGAGCCAACTCTTACTATCCCTCAGAGCCATGCTTCTCCTGGCACAAGAGATTTCTGCACAGCCTCAAAGAGAAAATGTGCCCACTGTGACTGTAAACCCTCTCCCAGACTTCCATGGTCTCAGTGTAAATCACATTTATTCAGTAATTTAAGCATCTCCACAGTGTACATGTTATCATATTTACTGCTCTTTGCTTTTTTTAGTACGTGCACTTCAGGGATACTTTAGTTGCATTCTGTTTCTGTACAGGAATATTTCTATGAACACTATGGGTTTCTCATGGAGAATTCACAAAGCATTTTAAGGACAGCCTTTGTACTGATTATGAACCTACCTTGGCCTTGCACATCAGCACTAAATATTCACAAGCCACCAAAAGCACAACAGGCCACACTGATAGTTCGTAACACAATCAAATGTGGTGCAACAACAGGGTGTATGCATCCCCTATAATGGGTCCCACATGGTCAGGTTTTCAGAAGGGACATCAAAACCTCTGGAAAGTAATTGAATCTTCATGTCCCAGCCAAGGCACAGTCCTCTCCTTTGCTTTCCTATGTGCTGTGCAGGATGCAGTGCAAATTACGACCCAAAACTGATACTGGTCTGTTTTCTTAATCTTCTTTTTAATACATGCTATGTACAGCTCATCTTCCCAGGCACTTTCAGGCTTGTCTTCAGGGAGAAGAGTTAGACAAGGTTTGCTCTGGGAGGCAGTAGAAGGCTCCATTACTTTCTGCAGGAAAGGATGGTGTATTCTATCTCAGGATAAGAGCAGGAAGGCTGGTTTGGTTATCATGCATCAGACAGAAGTTATGGTGCTTTGGGCTCCCACCTTGTGAGAACAAGCCCCCGTGCTGGAGGTTCACATGACCCTGTACTCAACATCTACCTGCTCTATGCCATTCATTCTCCCTTGGAGAAAATACCTGAGAGATCTTGAGACACAAGCAGTGCCATTTAGTGCCCTAACACCACCACAGCATGTAGAGCTGCCACGCCCACAGCCATCTGCTGGCAGTGTGAAAATGTCACAGCCTACCTGAGCAGTCAGGTGGGGTGGGGAGAGGAGAGCCCTTCAATTTGTCCCAAAAAGTGATGTGAAGTTGCCTCTGCCATGTACCCCACCAAGACTTGCTGAGCAATCCTGCAGCACGCAGAGCTCAGCCTAACACGGAGACATCATTGCACCAAGCTCAGACATTATGGAAAACCCACAAGGCATCCCTAGGAAAGCAGTGAGAAGCTCCTCTGTAACAGGTTTTTCTAATGGAGGTGCTCCATTTCATGTCAGATAGTGTGAACCTGAAGGAAATAATTTTGCACGTACATCCACCCAGGCATGCAAGGCAGCCTGGAATTAAGTAATATTCTTGCCTTTGGGGTGAACTCTTCCTGTATGTGCCCTAGTATCTGACCTTTTCACAGTATTTTTGTGGGGAGACACACACAGCAGGAAAGATGGTGAGGGGGAATTCCTCTCTCCAGCACTTTGGGCAAGTGTGATTCTGCATTAGAGCTGCAACATTTCTGCTGTTGGTAAAGGAGGAAGGAAAATAAAGTGAGGCAGCCCTTGCAGCTGGTTCTCCCCTGCCTTGGCTAATGTTTGCATGGGAGCAGTGAGAATTATTAACTGCCCCAGACAAGTTTTACTGCCTCAAGGTCACAGAGTAATGGTGCTCTGAAAGACCACAGAAATGCAGCAAAACAAGTCTATTGGTGTTGGGGAGACCAGAGCACCTTGTCTGGGAAAGGCAGAGCTCTGTGCACACCCATAAAGCTGCATCCAGGTTTGTTCCTGGGATCCTTCATCTCTGGGGCTGACACAGCACAAGGACATGAATGTTAGACCTCCTAAAACTAGCTTTTGTTTATTTATTTATTAATTTATTTTAATTTTTATCATTTATTGAAATTCCAGGGGGAAAAATTAGCCCTAGATGTCTAACTTAAGTTACCACTTGCTAAATTTCTGACATTCTGGTCTAGTAGTCTTCACAGCCTTGTTTTCCTTATTGGACAGTATGCTCCCTGTTCTCTGGCTGGTACCCGTGTTGCCAGGAGGATTAAACCCAGTGCTCCCCCATGAACACCTGGCAGCTCCCTCGCTTGCAGTGTGATTAATGAAGCCTCTCCTCCTGCCTGAGAGTAAGAAACTCACCTCCTTTCTCCATGCCCTTGAGCACATGCAGAGCCTTTATCTGAGGTCACTTTTTTCTTGTAGTCCACAGAGCACAAGCAAGACTTGTCCTCCCAGTGTGTGACTCACCTTTTGGCCCTATTTCTCACTCCCCAGGCCAGGTGAAGATTAAGACCATTTGCGGAGGAGAAAGGCAGATTCCACCTCCACAGCTCCAACTGCCCTCACCAATAATCAGATAGGTGTTGCCCTCCCCTAAGGACATCCCCTCTCCTATCTCCCTTGATTATGCGTCAAACTCCACCTATTCACCCCCTGCAGCGCTGGCATCCTACTTCCAGGACAGAGCTCTGCTGCTTTCAGCTGTGCCTGGTGCCTGAGGTCCTTGAGCCAAGGACAAGTCACAGCCCTGCAAGCACAGCTACTCTGCAGTGTCCTGTGCTCAAGACTTCATTCCACAGATGTTTGAACAAGGTCACAGCACCTTCCTCCCCACTCGCCTTCCTCCCTCTTTCCTTAGATCGTGACCTGCTGCGTGGTATCCATATGCAGCAACATCCATCCATCCATCCATCCATCCATCCATCCATCCATCCATCCATCCATCCATCCATCCATCCATCCAGTCCTCAGTCTTAGCATTTACAAACTTAAAGGTCAGTAGGTCTCACTTGGCCTGAGGAGGAAAAACACACGCCAACCTTGTAGGAAGACAGATGTTTTGCTCTGTGTAAGTTTCCTTTGTGCAGTGTAAGCACGACCCTGAATTTTCAAGGCTTGTGCTCACCTGCTTTTTTGCTGCAAGGAAGCTGGAGCTGTTAAGGTGCTTCCAGCCTGCAGTGCCCTCATATAATGTAATTAACATTTTGACCACTGGATGCTACTCTTGCTCCAAACATCTGCACAAGGGACTGCAGGGTGAAGACTTACTGGCAATGCAATCTTGTCATTTTTTTAACCTAGAACCTCGTTAAATGAGTCAGCGACCTGTGGATAGGTTTTTATTGCCTGCCCATCAACTGAAAATGAATAGTTAGGCAGTCATTATGGGGATATAAAGGAATGTCTGCATCCAGCTACACACAAGCAGATGATTAAATTAATGCTAATGGACTGAGATTTTAGTAGTGAAGAAGCAAGTGACTTTTCAAACCCTTAGGCTTGGGATTTTTGGCACATTGCCCAAGACAGACAAACGGTTTTGTATGTATTATACCAATGATGCCCAAAGGCCAGAAACTAACCACACTTTTTAGGTACTTTTGACAACTTATGCTGCACTCTACTCACTATCCCACATGCCCTAGAACAGTCAGTAAGCCTTATATGTAAGCAGGCTCTTTTACCTTTATTATTATTATTGTTATCATAGGTAAACATTCTTCAACACATCCCAGTCTCTACTTATTTTGCTCTCTATTACATACCGCCCCCCTGCCTTACTGCATGGCTCCCACGCACTTTGTCCCCGCTGCTCTCACTGGTGTGAAGCAAAGCCTTCCCATCAGATGAGCACAGCTGCTATGGTTGAGATATGCCCAGAGTAATTAATCATTTATTGATTGGTACCTCTGTGAAATACTTCCTTTGTGCATACTGTATTGCAGGATCTCCTGTTTTCATCTTTCCCAAAGGAGGAGGAAAGCCTTTTAAATATGCATGATAATTTGTCCACCCTGGGCACTGTGTGGGTGGCTGATACATCCTCCTACAGGTGGACACAGCCTGCACCCTACATAAACTGAAAGAAATTCTGTATGTGGCTGCACACCAGTTGTGCACAAAGATGACTGCAGTTCTTGGTGTTTTCTTTTGATTCCTCACATATTGCAGGAAACATCCAGGAACAGTTCCCCCAGCAAGGCAGTGTTTCCTTACAGTATAATTCTACCTGAAGACCCAGTAACTTATTTACACATTGCCTTATCATTCCACAGTTCCGGTATCTGCAGGCAGGCATCTAGAAGAACAGGTTTTGCACACTTTTCTGAGATCCCCACGTGATCTCCGGGCCACTTTGCCATGTCTGAAGGTACCCCTGGCTTGAAATCAGAGGTAAAACTCCCGTTCAAGACATGAAAAGTATGAATCCTCACAGACAGTACTTAAATAGGAACAACTCAAGGGTAATTCACATTGCCTGTTTTAGCTGCTTAATGTAAATGGTTGATGCTCCTAGAGGGGTGAGCCAACTGATACAGAAACCTAATCCAGGAAGAAACGAAACTCATGATGGTTTCTGGCCAATTGTGTGTTGAACGGCAAAGGGAGGGCTTAATCACTCTGCATACCAATGCAGTATAGAGTTACTAAAACGAAAACGAATCAAACATAAAAAGCTTTCTCTTTTTGACTCAGTGTTATCACGTACAAAGTGGCTGACCAAAAATTCTGAACCACTTTCTTTATCTCATCCTAATAAATTCTTATAGACTAGAAACTAAAAAAAGTTTATTTATCAAACTTCCTCTCTCTCCATTTTCTTTCTACCTTTTCTCTGAAAGACTGCTAGTGGGCCGATGTGATATTTTAACATAGAAAATGTGGGAGCTTTTTAAACTGACATGTAAAGGTTCTTTCGTATTTGAACCTCCTGATCTAACTCTGCTTGCTTGCTAGGACAGAGCAATCTACAGCTGTTGCTGCACACTTCTCCGTTGTCATGATTTCTACACTAGGCTAAGGTGAGGGATAATAAATTAACAAAGTGTAGCTCCATAGTGCATCATCCTCAGTGCTTTAAATTAGAACTGTCTCTGGTGGGCACAAGAGTGATCGGAGCAGAACTTTGCCCTGCAGGCATATTTTTCACCACCCCATCTGTTGCCCCAGATACTGGGGATGGAAATGCCCATTTTGCTAAATTTTCTTTTCTTTAAAAATGTTTTCCTTATCTTCTCTTTCTTGAGACTCTTCCAAATGACACAGGAAAACAACATTCAAACCAGGGCACACTAGTGGAATGCAAGTTACAAGCCAGAACAACATAAAATATTCAAAGATGGAATACATGTTATTCAGGTCAAGTACAGAGAGGGATTCCTGCAGTCAGGAATCCTTTCAGTGGCTTGAACAAATTGTTACTCCGTAGTAATCGTTTGAGTAGGACGCCTTCTTCTTTTACCTCTCTTCAACTGAAGAGCTGGTGACCTGACATTTGGTCCCTGGAGCCTTTCCATGAGCTTTGCCTTCATCCCATGTCAATCCTCTTTCCAAGAGCTTGAAGAGGCAACTTTAGCTTCCTGTAACCCGGAGTAAGGAATGCAGGACACCCAGAATAGAATAGGTCAAGTTCAAAGCATGAGATTATCCAATCCCCCTGAATTTAATCAAGAGCTGGTTTCTTTGAAATTTGCCATGAGTTAGTCTAAGTGAATTCTTAGCCAGATTTGCTCTGAGAGTTTTGGAGAGGAGTGTCCATCTGCAAGCCAGAACAGCATCTACAAGAGCTTTATCTCTAAGAGCGTTGCTTTCCCCTCTCCTTTTTCTCTCGCTTCAGGACAATTATTTCCTGCTATAAGCTAGAAAAACATCTGTTCTGGGCGAAGATGGAAACATGGGACACAATTACTGTGAATTATTTGCGTTTTACTAAATCCATTTGATTCTCCATTCTGGCAAATTCAGGGCCAGCAGACTATTTCGAGGCTGCCTAATTGTGAAAAATTCCCTCCACACATAATCTTGCCTGGTTTTTTTTCACATATTCTGTATGTGAGATTGCAGCAGTGATAAGCCTCTTTGCCATACTTGGATCTCGCTTAGAGCAACCAATATGAGGGAGTTCAGAAAAGTTCAAGCTGCTCGTTTCCCACAGCAACTTACCGACTCACGGAATGAAAGCTGCTAGATCAATAAACATACATAGCCACGTTGTTAGGCTTTGCACTTAGAAATGCAGGCCTAACTCAGTGAATGTCCAAAGCTGAATGACTGGATACTCTTGCAACTTCTCAAATATTTACTCCTGAAATACTCCTGAGCTGTATTACTTTACAGCTTAAACTTTGTAGTTCCTTCCTGCCCCGTGGAAAAAGCCAGCATGTACCAAATACTGATCTTGACTTACACAGATGTAGGATCCCTGGAGGTCCTGAACATTGAAGAGCAGCATCCAGGCTTCAGGTTGTATGTACCAGCTGCTGCTGAGAAAGAACTGTTGATGGGTGTCTGTTGTTAGATCTTAGCAATGTGTTGAATGAAGATAGGGAAAAATGTCCCTAGTTTTCCTGATCTCCCCTTCCATCACAAACCATATGTCCACTGCTATGTCTAGAAAAGAAGAGCCCTGGACATTCAGTCATTTAAAGTCCAAGTTCTCTGACAGTGATTGCTTCAAACACTGCTTCTCTCCGGTGGGATCTGATGCCTGTAAATGTCGCTTTCCATCCTCAGAAGCAGATAAGTAATATCATATTCCTGCTGGTTCAGCAGGGAATCACTGGCCTCCCCAAGCAGGCAGTTCCCTCTTCCCAAGGCAGAGACTGGGAAGTTACTCCACCAGTGAGGAGTCCTATGAAACATCAGAATTAACTTATGCTCCATCTCCAACATATGACTGACTACTCATCTCCAAATACCTAAGTGATATGACAAGCACTGAAAAGTTTGTATATTTAATCCTGTAACTGGTCCACATGTTCCCTCTCTGGCTCTGGATGTGCCCATTGCCTTCTTCATTACTGCTTCTTATCACCACACATATTTATGCCTGTACATGGGATGAAATTAATAAAATGAAAGCAACTACATTAATCAGACTTTTTCTCTTTTCAGAGGCATCAGTATTTGTACTGAAGAATGAGGAAGGAGAGCTTGTTCCAGATGCACTTTCATCCAGTGCTCTGGATCCAGACCCAGCACTTGCAGAACTGTTCCTGGCAAGGGAAGCTGCCAGGCTGCCCATCCACTTCAAACCTACCTGAGATACCCGTCCTTACTTGACGTTTAAGCCACGTTAACAGCATGATCCCCCCAAAGTGGAAGATGTGCTTAGTAGTGGGAGCAATAGTAGCAATAACATGTATTTTGTGTGATTTTTCACTAAGGATGGTTCTGTTCCTCTAGATGGATTACTTTATTTACAGGGATAACTCCCTCCCTGGGTTTTCATACTCTCTGCAAAGAGCAGGCAGCATGTTAAAAAGCTCTTCTTCTATCTAAACCTGTCTTCTAATCCCCCAGATGTATTATTAAAATTAAAATGCACTTGCTTTCTTCTTTTATTGTGAAGTCACTCAACAATTAGCCTGCTGAAGACTTGTGAAAATTTTAATTCATACTAATGAGATACAGTTCTGACTGCTATCTGTCAAAGAGAGTAGGAGAAAGTGGAGATAATTGTATTTCTAAACAGGGATGGAAAAATGGAACCTCCTTGGCAGACCCTGGGCAAATCCCCTTCTGGAGCATAGCTGGCTGTGTCCAAGGTCAACCAGCCTCCATTGATAAGGGCTGCTGTGAAGAAACACAGAAGCACAGGCCTGCCCTCCTGCCTCCTGGGAGCTGTTTTTAGCTGAGGCTTTACCCCTGGCCCCACCTGTGCTGCACTGCTGCTGTGCTGCAGTGATGTCTGTGCCCTGGCTGCTGCTGCTGTGGTTCTGACCCTGACTGGGCTCCTCCAGCTCAGCTTCCTGCCTTGCCCTTGTACATGTCCTGTTGCTACAGACTTGCTTGGTGACCACCCATCTGTGCCTGATGCCAGTTGCTGCCCTGGACCTGATCCTGTCCTGGTTTCTCAGCATCCTGGCCTCTTGTCGGTGAGGGCTCAGCTTTGCCGGCCGTGCTGCCAGGGAGCAGCACTGTGCTCGTCACAGCACCCTGACTCATTTTTAGGCTTTCCAGAGAATGATTTAAACACATTCTCTAATATTGCCTTCAGTTCAAAACCCAGGTGAAACTGAATTGCCTCGTGTGGCCACATGCTGAAGCTGTTTCTGCCCAGCTTGTTATTTACAATGAATAATAGTAAATCTGTCAATATTTATATTGCATCCTCAGTAGAAGTCAGCTTGTCTAAGCTGAAGTCAGTATCAACTATACTGATTCATGCTGGTTGAAAAATCTGTTCACATTTTCTAAATGCTTCAGTTAAGTTTAAACCTTTGCACCTTTAGAATAAGAAATATCTTGTGTTAATAGCTCCATGTTAATATTTTCCCATTATGTAGATCAGAGGCTCAAGGAACGACATTAGCACTTTCCTTCAGCACCGTTTATAGCTTTTGACAGCTTCCTGACATTGATAAAGCGTGTTATGAAAAGCAGAGTCAGCAGGCTGAAGACACTGACTGGGTTATGTTTTTATTAAAAGCATTATTCAGCTGTCACACAATGTCACATGTAAATATCCTCATGACGTTCTAGCAAAGCAATGTCAAAAGCAAAAGGTCTCTGTTTCCCCTGTTGCCTTTGCTGTAAGGATACCACACCAATTGTAAGAGAAGGGAGTGGGGGCCCTGAAGCTCAAATCCACCCCTCCTGGTTTGTGGGTGTTCCTCGGTTCCTGGGCACAGGACACGTGGATTCTCAAGCTGTATGAGAGAGGTGTTACCTTCCAGATGGATATCTCAAAATCTAAACAAATATTTAGAACCACTATTTTCACTCCATTTTTCATGTGAATAAGTGCTGTCAGATTGATCTGCATTATAAACTCATCTCTGAACTCAATTGTTACATACTCTGTGGAGATTATCAGCTCTGGATTTAGTTGTGATATACTCTGTGGAGATTATTCAGACATCTCCCATTGTGGTGTGCACCTCATGACAAGCAAAGATACCTCTTTGCATACTGGACTCACCACTAAAGCCATGTCTTGTGTCTTGTGTGTACCCTGACTAGTTCAGGATCTGATTATGTGTAGCTGTGCAAGTGCAGGGCTCATCTACAGTCTATATTTCTGCTGCTCCATGGCTAGATTGCAACCTGCAATTCAGTTCCTCACTGTACAGCTACATTACCGAAAATCCCAGGGTTAGGTACTGCAGAGCTGGCCCGGAGTAGCCTCAGCAATTGGCACAGCAGGTCCTTCTGCCTGCCTTGACACAGCCAGGTGATGGACAGCACCAGAGTTCCATAACACCACAGAACAGGATCACAGAACAGGATCACAGAATCATTCAGATTGGAAAAGACCCGTAACATCATCAAGCCAAATCATTAACCTAACATCACCAAGTTCACCACTAAACCCTGTCCTCAAGTGCCACATCTTTTAAACACCTCCAGGGATAATGAATCAGTCACTTTCCTGGGCAGCCTGTTCCAATGCTTCATAACCCTTTCAGTGAAGAAATTTTTCCTAATAACCAAACCAAACCTCTCCTGCTGCATGTTGAGGCTACTTCCTCTCATCCTGTCACTTGTTACTTGGGAGAAGACACACACTACCACCTCCTTTCAGGCAGAGAGAGTACAGAGTGATAAGATCCTTTCTGAGCCTCCTTTTCTCCAGGCTAAACAACCTCAGTTTCCTCAGCTGCTCCTCAGAAGAGCTTTGTGCTTTAAAGCTTTATGTGTGTATAGATATATACATACACAAAAATAAAAATTAATAAGAATAAATACATAGGTCTCTGTTTATTGCAGCATCACAACTAAAGATGCAACATGATTAACCGTGCCTGCAAAATGTGTTTCCATTTGAATTTGGCATTGTTTTGCCAGTAGAGATAATAGCAATAAGCTTGTAGGAATGATATAAAAATAGTAACTAATGGGTTTGGAAACTGAGTTCTGAGCAGAAGACATCAGATTTGTGATGAGCAGGTCTGGCAGCTTGATGTGTAAGCATAATATTTGGTGTTTTTTCTCTAAGTCTCACTGTCTCCCAGTTCTTGATTATGTATGGCATTCACCTCCATTTTTCCTCTTTTCTTTATGAAGTAGCATTAACTAAGCTGTTTTGACTCCAGTTTGCACATGATCTGGATGAGGACACCCCTGTGTCATTAGAACTGCCCAGAAGGCAGGAAGGTGAGTCTGAGGGCCTGACGCTCCCTCACGCTTCTTGATGGGAAAAGAAGGTCAAAAGAATCAGAATTATATCAAATGCCATTTTAAAAACCATTTTCATGATTTTGGAGACTTTATCTTGTCTTCAGCAGTGGCAATAAGGAGGCTGGAGTCTGGCCACTTACCACTGCTTACATGCCCAGCACACACACATTCATTAAGGCTGTGAAAGGGCACATTCTTGCCAATTCCTTTTAGTATTTACAGTTCTGTTGGCTGTAAAGAAGAAAAGACAAGGTGCATAAAGACAAGCCACACAAGAAGCTTTATGAGAAAGGAAGGCTGTTGGAGCTTTGTCTTTTTTTCTCTCTGGCAATACCACTTCGGAATGTCTTCCTCCAGCTGGTGTCTTGAGGGTTGTTTTTGCTCTCTGGTCTGCTGTTCTCTCCTTTCCTCCTGTTCTGATGGGGGTGAGGGGTCCATAGGGTGTGCAGGCTGGGAGGCTGCAAGCAGAGCATGAGGAAGCAAGAAGGGAATTCAGTCAGCAGACCAGACTGCTGAGCTACGGCCCCTGTAAAAATGCATTGCACAGCGCCTGGAGGTGCTCTGGGGGAAGCTCATAAACATCACATGGAGGGTTCTGGCATTTTCCCTGGCTTGATAAATAATTACACGCACCTTCCAAATGTTGTCCGAGGACAGTGAGACAGCGCAAAGGCAGCAAGGTGGCAGCTGCTACAGAAACGGGTTTCTGGAAGAGTCACACAGTTAAGGCAAGTAAAAGCCAAGGAAATCATCCATGTGTAAACTGACTTCCTAAACATCCACACCTTCTTATTGTGTGCACTTTTGTGCAGAGAGGTGGAGCATGTAATTAGGTGGAGTACTTATCATCAGCCAATTTGAGAGGATTGTTGGGTTTTTTTGGGGGGGAGGGGCAGGGCTGAGCAGAAGCAGTGTACATCCTCTTTAAAAATGAAAGAAATGACCACTTAGGGACAGAGGAAGCTTTTCTGAAAGCTCTGTCTTCCCCTGCCCTTATTTATTATTTAGTTTTTCAGCTGACATATTTAATACTGCTAGGCACTTAGAGACTCTAGTTTGAAAGAAGTACTCTGCACAAAATCAAGCCTCCTCACAAAAGAAGGATACATCTTCAAATGTAAATTAGTTTTTCACAATTAGACAAACCTCTTTTTTACTGCTTTGCTCAATAAGGAAAAAGAATGTGAAGCATGTCTTTAATCTCTTCAAGATACATGTTATACTCCCCTCTCATTTTCTGTTTTGAGAACAGTGAAAACTTCACACCAGTGACTTGACTCTGACTGTGTCTTGGTACACAGAAGAGGGGAATTAGCGGTGTTATCTGTGGTATTTTCTCTTAACGCTGAAATTGGCTGGAGACACAGACCCACATAGTGATTTACTTTATTAACCCTAAGGATAAACTGTATAAGAGCTATAAAAGAAACTGTGTGCCTTGTCCTAGGCTGTTTTATGTTGACAGCAGTAGATAATACATTAAGTTGAATGCACACTGAAGATACCATTGTGTACCATAATCACAAGAGAAATAAAAACAGAGAGTTCAGTGTTCAGAGACAACAGCCACAAATATTAGTGTTTCACCCAGAAAAGCAGGGTCTGGCTCCAGGCTGAGCAACAAAACCCTTCACATGCTTCTTTCCTTCAGCAAACCAGCATATTGCTCATAAAGCTCCTCTGAAGACCTCGATTAAATGATTAATTGTCACGAACCTGTGAATTGCAGAACATGCTGCCTTACAGCTTTAGAACTTAAACACTCTGGTATGCCTTTGAACTACAGCGCCTAGAGATCTCTGTGAGTGTAGGGGGGGCTGTCATGCATTGATTTCTGGTTTTGAGTGGAAGGGAGTACATACAAATCCTTTCAGCAGAAGGAAGAACAGGCAATCAGCTATTTTCTGAAACCTCCTCTTGTGTTTTGGATGCTCCCAGGGCTTTACAGAATGGATTAGGAGGTTGCCCTTGTAGTACCCCTTACTGCAGTGCAAAGTGAGTGTCATTAAGTGTAGCATGTCCCTGCTTTGAGCCAAATGGACCCACCTGGAAGAGATTTAAAAGCACAAGGCTATGACAAAAATTCTGGGTTGCATTGCGGGGTCCTGCCCTGCAGTGGGGTAGGTACATCAACGTGCCTGGAATGACTTTCCCCTAAAGTCACAAAGGAAAGCCGTCTTGCCAAGTGCACACTAGGAACAGTCAACAGCCTCTGCTACCATGGAGGAAGCAGAATCTGTACTGAAACCAAGTCTAGCTATTCGTCAGATTCATAGCAGAAACTCAGACTATTTATTTAGTGAAGTAATGGGAATGAAGAACGTGTAATGAAAAATTACAGGTTTTGGAGAGTAGGGGGGATTTCTCAGGCACAGGAGTTTCACAGCTACTCACCCAGTTCACATGTATATATTGATCTGGAGAGCTGCTGCTGCTTCAGTGAGGACTGAGACTGAAATTCTCACAGCATGAACTGAGCACAACCGGAGGTCAAGAAGGAGCCGAGAGATGCTAATTTGGAATGAAGGTGTAAACGTCTTTATGTGGCCCAGCTAGTGCTGTGGGAAGGCAGGATATTGCTTTAAGAGGCATAAATTCTCCTTTAGGTTAGTGGTCAGATAATTGCACATGCCCTGCTTGCCATCAGCCAGCGGCGTGGCTTTATGGCAGCTTACGTGCTCAAACCTCAGCAAATGCATGGACAATAAAGAATGCCCTCATGCTTGCATTTAGCACATGCAGCAATGTATAATTCAGACACAAAACCTACAGGCTGTTGCAAATGAAACAAGTACAGTCATTTTCCCTTTGAAGGGAAAAAAACTAAAACTGAAACCCACTTGGCCTGGGGACTGACTTCACAGAACCTCATCTGTGCCTCCTTGCTGCTGATGGGCAGAGAAGTGGCTGCCCCATTTTTGAAAAGTTCTGGTGGAGGTTTAGGCTCACTGAGAAATTGGATAAACTCTGTGCTGATTTTAAACAAATAGATATGTTGTGGGAAAAGAAGGGAGGAGACATGCTTTATCTGTTTTGTTGTGGCTGAAATTGAAAGTATGATCTATCTACTTTGGGGAAATTTCAAGGCATGATTTTTGCAAGGAGTTTCAGAGTGAGCTTTGTAAGATCAGATAGGAACTATGTTAAGACGTAGCATAGTTGGCTTCACAACAGTCTGGAGGAAAAACTAACTTACATGAGTTATATCTGATTTGTGCATCTCTTGTTGGAAACATTTCTAAGTGAGACTGTGATGGAACTGCCTAATCACTCTAATAATGGCAGCAGGGAGTAGACAGTGTTACTAGTAAAATATTAATGAGATGAATGAAAGTTCAATCTCAGTGTTTATAGTCTAATTTGTTGCTCTTATTTTCCTTTACATTGTCTAGCTCAGCGGAATGCCTTGTCAAGGAAAACAGCTATATACTTAGAAGCCTGAAACACAGATTATGTCTCTTCAAGAGGCTAGATGCTACCTTATCAAGGAAATATGACCCTTGACTTCTTGTTTGTAAAACGGGTAAGGAAAAAACACCTGAGGGAACTCAAAAGGCTGGAGTCCTACGGCTTCTGTTATGCAAGCACGCAGGCTTTCCCATTAGTCTTCTGCCTGTAAAACACATGAACAATTTGCAGCAATTTTAGTTAATTGGATCATTGCTTTTTTTCTTCCTTGTAACCTTGTAACTGCACTCCTACATATTTCTTCTGGCCCCAGCTCTCCTTTTTTTTTTTTTTTTTTAGTCTGCTTCTAAAAATAATAAATAATACTTGTGTTTTGGTTTACCAGTAATAAAGTGGACCTGGTAGTGCATAGTCATCTCACAAGAGCATACTGAAAGTTAACTACCACTTAAACCTAGATCCTCTTGTTCTTAATTACCATGTAGTAACTGTACAGCACTGCAGCCTTAAAAATAATTTAGTAATGAGTTACTGAAGACATGACCTCATTTTATTCCCAGTATCAGTTTTAGAATGTGAAAATGTTCCATTTAATCTCTTTTCTGAAATAGAATAATTGTGACTAAATAATTAGCAGCAGTTAATTGACATGGATTTAGTTTAGCTAAAGCTTTATCTACAGCATATTTACTACAGCAATAAAGCTTGCTGCAGATGATGACTCATGGTAAAAAGAAAAGACTGTGCTCCCCAATCAATATATTTATGTCATAACTGGAAACAACTAGAGGGCTTGAGAACAGTTTATCACATCATTCCTGGAGCTTTAATTGAGCAAATGCTATCAAAGATAGTTGTGGTACAAGAGAAATAGGTAATGAGAAGTTAGAAACATTTCTTCTGCTCACAAGCAAAAGTAGCAGGGGTGGGGAGAGGGGGGAAAGAGAAAGACAAGGTATTTGTAGATACACATTTACAGCATTAGTGCATCTGTGTGCACATCTATGCTCCATTTCTTGTATCTCATGCAAAGTAAGATGTATTAGGAGATTTGGGGACTTAATTAAAATAAGCAAGTAGGTACTCTTCCTTCATTGGGAAATAACAAAATAACCACGAGACAGGCAAATTCCAAACTCATGAGGTGCTCTAGCCCTCCCTCTAGTGCCTCTTTAGCAGATTCAACACGGGTTTAAAATTATTTATTTATTTATTTATTTAAAATTTTTATGTCCCACCCCGAGTTCTTTTATCCACATTTACTAGCAGCTGTACACAGTGGGTGTCAAAAGCTGCTATAGGCGGAAGGCACAAACTCCCAGCTAACAGTCTTTTGCATGCACCCACTCAGATCAGTTACAGGAAACAACCTCATGTAGGCAGTTGAAGCTTGGTCCTTTGATGGAAGGTTTAGTTCCTGTAAGGATTTTGGGATTTGGCCCAGGACAAACAACAGTCTCACAGCTAGCTGACCACTGCACAATGCTCCTGGAGGCTTCTCTATGGTGCTCTACTCAGCTGAAGACCTCCAAGTTCTTTTGGAGGCATCTCCAACAGCCCTGGCCTCAATGTGTTCTCACTCAATGCTTAGAACTGCAGGGTGTTCAGCATTTAACCAATTCAGGATTGGTTTCAAAAGTGGACTTGGAAACACTCAGGCGTTTAAAGAGGCAGAAAGGCATCCACAGATATTTTCAGCAACATGCTGCTCTTTGCTTGCGGTGTGGTGGGAGCCTATGGGACTTCAGAATCCCACTAGGCATCTGCTTATCTATCCCAGTGGGCACCTGGGTATGATCTTCACCTATAGACACTAAGAGGTGTGAAGGATTTATTTTCCACGAAAGAGTTTTAGCAAGAAATACATCAGTCAAAACTATAAACTCCTTGACTTGTGAGTCAGCTGATGCCAGCCTAAAAAGGCTCTTACATGTTCAGTGTCTCTTTTTGATGGTAATCTGGCATAGGCAGATCTGATTTTAGGGACTTTTAATGCTTCCTCAGGTGGGACATATTGCATAGCATTTTTGATCCAGTGTATGTACCTCTTTGGGGGCCAGGACTTTGATGCAGTACGTGCTTTCAGGGCTGTGCTTGGTGCATCAGGCAATAATGTAGAGGGAGGGAGTGCGCTTGCTTGTCAGTTTTCCTTCCACTAATATCCCAGTGATATTCACCTGGCATATGGTAAATATAGGTTCATTACAGTTTTTATTTACCTGTTGTACTGGTGGTTCAGAACATGCGTGTGTCCCCTGCTAAAGGGATTCTGAATCCTTACTTTGCAAGAGAGTGCCCAAGCCAGAGGTTATGAGGAAGGAGCTACGAGGTGAGCCAGAGAACGGTGTGCATTCCACTCTGCCCTCAGGGCTGTTGTGTGGGGAGGAAAAAGCCCCCTCTGTGCTTAGCTACATCACACTGATTATTTATAAATGTGCTTAGAAGAACACAACTGAGCAACAAGGCTCTTCTCTCACTAAAACTGAATGTCACACTCTTTTGTGAACTTTTTTTATATGCACTGGAACCATTTCCATTTCTGAACCTGATCCTAACCTGTGGCAGAGTGCTTCCCCCTGAGCCTGGGACAGGTTTATGGGAGCTAAGAGCTTAATTCTCTGCTTAGAAGAGGTAATTGAACTGAGGTTTAGCTTAAAAAAATCATTCTAGGCTTTGAAAGAAGCCAAGCCAACGGTGCTCTTTTGCTGCATTTTGAAAAAAAATTAAATAAATTAGTCTTCTTAACTGTATATTCTTCAATGACCTTGGCAGTATTAATTCTTTGAAACCTTGGCCTATATTCACTTCTGATTGCCTTGCCAGTTATTTTCAATAAACAGCTGATCTAGGGGGAATGTATTTTAGAACTGGGCTCTGACTCCACAGCGGGAGACCGAGCCTATCAGTATGGCAGAGCGCTGGGAAGGCTCCAGGGTCATGAGTGGGAAGTGAAATGTGACATACAGCCATAATGTGAGGTGCTTCTTTGTTTGCTGCTCTACTCATATTCTCTGGCAATAAACAGCCCTTGCACAGGACAGGCCCAGTACCACTCAGGACAAAATATTTTCAAGTCCTGTATTTAGGTGGTTCGAAGTTCTAATAGGCTTGCCTTCTATAGAATCATAGAATGGTTTGGGTTGGAAGGGACCTTAAAGATCATCTAGTTCCAACCCCCCTGCCATGGACAAGGATACCTTCCACTAGACTAGGCTGCTATACATGTACGTGTTTGTTTTTATTTTTGTAACTGATCAGAGGAAACAAGAAGTCACAGGCACTGAGCTCAGCACACCTCTAGTCCCATCGTCCTACATTTCTGTCCTTTTCCATAGACACAACGGGACCTGCAGGACAGATTCAGTATTTTCTTCTTGGTTGATGTGTTTATGTTCTGTGATTATAATTGGAGCCTGTAGGCAACATTCATACAACTTTGAGTAACAGACGCTTGTTACAACAATTCCATCTCCTTGCTAATCAGGGAAATGTGTGAAAAGACAATACATAATTGCATTTGGAAATGGTGGCTTTTGAGTGTCTCTCTTGCATCTAAGATTTTTTTGGGCAGTTCAGCTGGGGACCTGGTTGGGATCTGATATCACATGTAGGCCCATTGCTACTTTGAGAGGGCCACAGCTGCTAGGGAAATTGAACAGCAGAGTACCCTAGCAGGACTGGGAAGGGGGGATTTCTAAGCCTAGACACTGAGTTCAGCAAACTGGGAGCAAGACTGTGCATTCAGGCTACACTTGCATTGAACAGGGCATTCCCCAGCTGGGTGGGTGGTGAGCGAATCAGCAGTGCTCCACTCCACTCAGAGTCAGGTGGGCTGGTGGGAGTGTCACTAGCAGAGGGTACTGAATCAGCTGTCCAGACAGTAGTCCTTTCCTGATGGGTAGCTCTTCCTTTTTCGGATGTGTTAGTGAAATATCCCTTCCCCTACAAGGGGCAGTGAGATGCTGACAGCTTCACTGCCAAGCAAGTTGGTTCTTGACAGGCATTGCAGAGCCAACAGGGCTGCTGCGAGTGAAAAGTACCTGCACAGGAGGGCAAATTTTATTGCTACTGGTATTCTTCCAGTGCGATCACAGATAGTGGATCACATATCAGCTGGTCAGTGGGAAAGCTTGGGACTCCAAGTAGAGTACTGTGGGGAAAAAAAATATTTTCTTTTTAAATAAAAGCACATGTACTCTCTCGAAGATCTATTTGAATTTATTTTTTGAAACAGTCATAAAACATATCTGAGATATGTAGAATGACTTTGTGTTGAGAGTCACATATTTGGGAAAAAAATATAAACACGCAGGGATATATTCTGGGTGACTTCCTATTTTTATGATACTACTCTAACAACCTCCTGCTGCAACTATGCATATCCTATAAACTCACTTCCCTTTACCCTAGTAAAAGCTCACATTCCTCAGCTGCCTTGTAGATTGAAAACTACCTGGATTTGCTGCTGCTGTTTTTTATTGAAAGCAAGGACATCCTGAGTTGGCACCTCATGACTCTCTATTGTGCTCTGCTTTAGCATGTGACTGTGCACACTGAACGCTGGGGACAATTTGGCTATTCACACAGCCCTGCCATGGAGGCCTTGCCGCTCGTTCTGCACAAACATTGATCTTTTCAAACAATCAAATCCACAGATGTCAAGGCCAGGGATTTGAAAAGGGTGAAGCAAAGGATCTATTTGGTAGCTTAATATTCTCAGTAAGGCAGCCTGCTGGTCAAACTTCATAATGAAAACTTCACTTAATAATATTTTAATAGGAAGAGCTGTGATTGCAGCTAGGATTACAGCTAGGACAGTTGTTGGTATTGTTTTCAGCTGCTGAAGTCTATTTAAGGCAGCCACGACCATCAGCTTGCCTGGTGGAAATGCTAGTGAGTCTTGCAGGGCAATCTCTAAAGTGAAAATAAAATCACAGTTTAACTTCTGTAACGCAGTACAATTTGTGTGGGTGGGTATATTTCGATGTACAAACAGAAAGAAGATTCCACAGCAGCACAAAGGTGCTGGAGTGTGTCCAGAGGAGGACAAAAGCTGCTGAGCGGTCTGGAGCACAAGTCGTGCGAGTGGCTGAGGAAGCTGGGGTTGTTTAGCCTGGAGAAAGGGAGCCTCCAGGGGTGATCTGATCACTCTCTACAACTACCTGAAAGGCAGTTGTAGCCAGGTGGAGATCTGCCTCTTGTCCCAGGCAACCAGCAACAGGACAAGAGAACAGAGTCTGAAGCTGTGCTAGGGGTGTTTTAGGTTGGACATTAGGAAGAACTTTTTCACTAAAAGGGTGATTAGACATGGGAATGGGCTGCCCAGGGAGGTGGTGGAGTCACTGTCCCCGGAGGTGTTTAAGGAAACACGGGATTTGGCACTTAGTGCCATGGTCTAGTTGACAAGCTGGTGTTTGGTCACAGGTTGGACTCGATGACCTCAGAGGTCTTTTCCAACCTAACTGATTCTGTGAACTGGGTCTCTTCGGTGGTAGCTTCCTCCTGCCCGTCGCACCAGCTGCGGGCGGCAGGTTGTTCGTGCGTCTCCGCACCGAGCCGGTGCCACGCGGTGTCAGCCAGCACAAGTGGCAGCACCGGCGTGGGGCACGCAGCTCCGAGGTGCAGCAGCACTGCAGAGCCAGGCGCTGCCCTGGAGCCACGATACAGCCGGAGGGGGTTGGCCGAGGGGCAGGCTCGGGGGCCGCTCACCTGTGCGGGGCGGGCGGTGCTCGCTCACCTGGGCGGGACGCGCCGCTGAGTGACGGGCGGCGGCCC